>JAWDJE010000004.1:137247500-137395000 GCA_035047345.1 Bradypodion ventrale | reverse complement strand
GGAAAAGATTTGGCGGGGGGAGTATGTAGATATCTTCTCACTCCTGAACAGAGAGCCCACCAAGGAGGAAAGGGAGGGACAGGATGAGAAGGATAAGGAGCAGGCACGTCGTCGTAAGCCGCCACGTACCTGGGCCAACTGGCTGCCGGCTTATTTAATTTACATGGCAGTGTATCTGAGGGCGCGGCCGGAGTTGGCTATTCCGATGGTCCAATATTTGGACAACATATACAGGGCAATGGTTGATTTCCCGGGCCCTTCGTGGCTGGCTTATGACGAGGAATTCCGTATGCGGATTCCCCTCCACCCGGAGATGAGGTGGGACGAGCCGTGCCAGAGGCTTTGGCTTCTGTACATGACGCCCACGCGCCCCGCGCCAGGGGACAGATACCATTGCGGACATGCGGTCCAGCGAGCTGTCCCAGCACAGGTTACCCGCCAAGTGGCGGGGCAGGGGGTTCCAGCCCGCCTGCTGTGCTGGACTTTCTCGTCCAATGGTTCCTGTAATAGGAAGAATTGCAAATACAGGCATGAGTGTCCCACCTGTTCGGGCCCCCACGCAGCCTCCGCCTGTCCCAGGCCTGGGGGGACACGGGGCAGAGGGAGGGGCGGACAGTGGGCTGGCAAGGCTGCCACAGATGGAGCTGGTTCACCGAAAGGCCCCCTCCCCAATTAAGGTGGACATGTTGGAGCATTGGCTCACAGTGTACCCGAAGGGGGAGGATGGGGAGTATCTCCTTCAAGGCTTTAAGTACGGGTTCCGCATGCCTTTCATGGGTGATAGGTCCCCTCAGGATGCCCCCAATCTTTTGTCCCTCAAGGGGAGGGAGGAGGTGGCTGCTGCCAGTATTAGGAAGGAGTTGGATGCGGGCAGGGTCGCTGGCCCTTTCCCTTCACCCCCGTTTCCCAACCTTAAGGTGTCGCCCCTAGGCTTGGTTCCCAAAAAGTCTCAAGGCGAGTTTCGCCTTATTCATCATTTATCCTACCCAGCCGGCCGGTCGGTCAATGATGCTATCCCTGATGACCTTTGTTCTGTCAGGTATATGTCTTTTGACCACGCGCTGCGCATGGTGCGCTCGTGTGGCCCGGGTGCCCTGCTGGCCAAGTGCGACATTAAGTCGGCCTTTCGCCTCCTGCCGGTGCATCCGGGTGACTTTGAGTTGCTGGGTTTCAAATTCCGGGGCGAATATTATTTTGATAAGGCCATGCCTTTTGGCTGTTCCATATCATGCTCGGCCTTTGAGCGTTTTAGTACCTTCTTAGAGTGGGCTTTCGTCCGCAGGTCAGGGTCCCGGTCTGTAGCCCATTACCTGGATGACTTTTTATTCGGGGGTGAACGGGGCTGGGACACGTGCACACGTCTCCTCAACACATTTCAGACGCTAATGGAGGAACTCGGTGTCCCTTTAGCGCCCGAAAAGACCGAGGGCCCATCTACCAAGTTAGTATTCCTGGGGGTGGAGATTGACACGTTAGCGCAGGCTTCTAGGTTACCGGAGGATAAGGTGTCCAGGATAGTGGCCCTTATCTCGGAGTTGATGGCCAAGCGCAAGGCATCACTGAGGGAACTGCAGGTGCTACATGGTCACCTAAATTTCGCTTGCAGGGTGGTCGCTCCGGGCAGGGCTTTTGCTCGACGCTTATGCGACGCCATGGCAGGGTTATCCAGGCCTCACCACAGAGTTAGACTTACCCGGGGTATCAGGGCAGACATGTTTGTCTGGTTACAGTTCCTGAGGGAGTTCAATGGGGTCTCATTTTGGAGGTCTGACCTCCTGGCATCCCCCAATTTTCAGATCCAGTCTGATGCCTCAGGATCCCTGGGTTATGGGATGTACTTCAATGGGAAGTGGGCCTATGGTGGGTGGCCACCGGCCTGGGCAGGCACAGATCGCCTGCGTGATCTCACATACCTTGAATTTTTTCCTATACTAGGGGCTTTGATGCTATGGGGCGAGGAATGGGCCAACTCGGTCGTGCATTTCTGGTGTGACAACGCTGCTGTTGTCCACATTGTTAATGCACAGACTTCCAAATCGCCCAGGGTTATGGACCTAGTGCGCCATTTTGTGCTGCGCTGCCTGCGCCTCAACGTTTTGTTCAGAGCCAGGCATGTCCCAGGGATTAATAATGATATTGCTGACGCTTTGTCCCGCCTGCAGATCTCCCGGTTCCGTGCCTTGGCCCCGGATGCGGAGGAATTTCCCTCGCCACTCCCGGACGAGATATGGACCATTGGCAAGGAGAGGTGAACCGGGCGATTGGCCTGTCACTAGCGCCACGCACGCGTAAGGCGTATCAACAAGCATTTAATTCTTACAGGGCATTTGCTGCTCAATTTCACCTGCCAGAGACCTGGCCTATTCCGGTTGACCATGTTCTGCGGTTCATGGTCCACCTGCATGCTCTCGGCCTCGCACCTCGCACCATAGCATCCAAGCTCTCGGCGCTGGCTTTTATGGCCAAAGTAGAGGGTCATGTGGACAGCACCTCTGACTTCCGTGTGAGACATGTTTTGGAGGGGTGGGTGCGCGAGCGCGGGCGTTGCCCGGACGACCGGCACCCTATTTCCCCAGGGGTTCTTACCCAGTTGGCCCGGGGCTGGCCAAGCCTCTGTTTTGATCATTATGAGGCAGCCCTTTTTCATGCAGCCACAACGGTGGCATTTTTTGGAGCGCTCCGCATCAGCGAACTTGTGATGCTGTCTAAGGCGGATGCAAGTTGTAGGGCACTGGAACTCGAGGATGTCTATGTCGCCAAAGACTGGGCCCAGTTGAGGATACGTTCCTCCAAGTCAGATCAGCATGGCGTAGGCAGTGGCGTAAGACTGCTACGGTGTTCTTTGGCAGACATCTGTCCGGTTGGTGCCCTACAGGAGTTCCTGGCACTGCGTGGCATGCACCATGGCCCGTTTTTCTGTCACCAAGATGGGTCTCCCCTTACTAAATTTCAGTTTTGGAAGGTGACAGGCAGAGCCCTCGCCAGGGTGGGCCTACCAGGTGCCCGTTATGGCACACATTCATTTCGTATTGGGGCAGCCTCTACAGCAGCTGCTTTTGGGTACTCCGGGGCTGACATACGCAGCATGGGAAGGTGGGGCTCGCAATGTTTTCAGTTTTATGTGCGCCCACTTCCACTGTGAGTACCAATCCAATCACCTTACCTTCCTTTTTCTCAATTTTTCTTACAGACCCTGGGTGTCGTGTTACACCGGTGACAGTATGGCTGGTGGGCCACAGCTATGTGCACAGGGCAGCGCGTTACGCTGCGGCGACAGAGTGGGGACCCCGACTGGGACTGGGTGAACATGCCAGTCTCACATGGCATGGTAAGCCTGGGATGTTATGGCGGGAGCTGCTGCCTTTCCTGTTTTCAAGCAGGAGTGCTGACCCGCCTGACATTCTCATCATACACCTTAGGGGCAATGATTTGGGTCAGGTCACCGGCTTATCGCTCAAGCATGCGATTTGCGAGGACCTTGCCTACTTGCACTACGTCTGGCCTGCCACAACCCTGGTTTGGTCGGACATGATCCCGCGCCATTCTTACAGAGGGGGCATTGACCTCCTGGCCCTTGACCGCGCTAGGCGCGCGGTCAATGGGGTGGTGGCGTGGTTCCTTGCTGACAGGGCTTGGGGACGGGTCAGTCGTCACCCCGCTATTAGCCTACGAAATTATGACTTGTATGCAGGGGATGGGGTCCATCTGTCGCGAGGAGGTATGGACCTCCTGTTGGGTGATTGGCGAGCAGGCCTGTTGACCGAGCTGACGGTCTGGGGGGGGGCGTCAGGCCTTCTTTGAAGCCCCTCCGTGTGGCGGGTAGCACTGGTAAGGTAAACAGTATGACCCACAGGTATCCGGCAAGTTCGCAATTGACTGGACAACACTAGACAGGAACAAATTAGTTAAACGTTGTCCGGTCAACGACGAACCAGGCGACGGGGTGATGGCGATAGCTAGCCAGCATGCATCACCCCGTGATTTCACGGATACGAGTCAGAGGGTGGGGTCATGAGTTAGATATTGACTACGGTCAACAATTTGTTTGTTGTCAACAAACAAATTGATACAAATTGATACATTGTAACCAATTGCCGTTGGCAATTTTGGGGTGGTACCTTACCAGTGTTACTTCGGCCTGCTTGCCTTAAGAATTATGATTGGTCATTTTACCAATACAAATTTATAATTCGGATTAGGGCATTGAATCAATAAATGTGGCCCGATGCTGTTATCCACTTTCAATGTTGTCTGAGTCCGTTATTGGGGGGGTGCGCCTGCAATGCAAGCGCGGCGCCAAAATGGCCGCCGCGCTCTTTGCGGGGCCCCCCACACACAGGACGAAGTATCCGGGTAGTTTAGGGCGTGGCCAGCTCCCTTATAAAAGGGGTGGCCACGAGGCAGCCGTGCTGCCATTTTAGCTAAAGCGACGGAGCGGAGAAGTTTTTCCCCTCCACCCCCTCCCTAGTTAACAGTGTGATATTTTGGTCGCTTCGGGGCCGGGTGGGAATTTTTGGTTGGGACCCACATTGGCTTTCGGGTCCTGGCTTTTTTGCCCATCCCACACTGTTGCTATGGTTTGATATAGGGGTTCCTTTCGTTTCTACTGTTGACTCTGGTCACATTGGCGGGTAGCACTGGTAAGGTAAACAGTATGACCCACAGGTATCCGGCAGGTTCGCAATTGACTGGACAACACTAGACAGGAACAAATTAGTTAAACGTTGTCCGGTCAACGACGAACCAGGCGACGGGGTGATGGCGATAGCTAGCCAGCATGCATCACCCCGTGATTTCACGGATACGAGTCAGAGGGTGGGGTCATGAGTTAGATATTGACTACGGTCAACAATTTGTTTGTTGTCAACAAACAAATTGATACAAATTGATACATTGTAACCAATTGCCGTTGGCAATTTTGGGGTGGTACCTTACCAGTGTTACTTCGGCCTGCTTGCCTTAAGAATTATGATTGGTCATTTTACCAATACAAATTTATAATTCGGATTAGGGCATTGAATCAATAAATGTGGCCCGATGCTGTTATCCACTTTCAATGTTGTCTGAGTCCGTTATTGGGGGGGTGCGCCTGCAATGAGCAGCTGCCAGCAATACGGGCCAAACACCTAACTTTATTACAGGGTTAAGAATACAATTTTAACTGCGCCACAGCGACTTATATACAGGTGCGGAAAGATACACTTTGGCAGGCTTTAACGGGATTGGTTGAAGGAGAGTGGGGTGATCGAAGACTTGTTCTCAATCGTGCTTCTTGGAGTAAAATGGCACGAACCCCAATCTCGCATTACTTAGAAACTGAGGTGAACATAAAATGGTGGACAAATTTCATTCAATACACAACAAAGGGTCTGCCACATGACCATGGAAACATCTGGCTCTTTGGCTGTAAATGGAGATGACCACCACATCCTAGAGTCAGATATGACTGACTTTCAAGCAAGAGAGACCTAAGCAGTGATGTGCTGCTCCAGGTTCCCACCTGATCCCGGGAACCGGTAGCGGAAATTCCCCCAGGCCATGCCCACTTGGTTTGCCACACCCACCTCCATAGCTCAGGCCATGGTATGGCTGGCCAAGTGGGTGAGGCCCCACAGAGTTAGCTACACCCACAGACTTAGCCACGCCCAGGGTGGGGGTGGTAAAAAAGTTTGCAGCTCATCACTGGACCTAAGACACCCCCACCTTACCCCCTGAACACTGCATGATTAGAATAATGGAAGTCTAAGAAATTCAGCTGCTTGAGGCAGAGTAGCAAATGATACCCACCAATTGCAAACATCAAAAGGGAAACTTGAAATCATGGGCACCTGGCATGCCTAAGATACAAATAAAACCTGGTCATATGGATGATATGGCTTCCATGCTCCTCCTGAGATACCACTAGACTTCAATCCTATTAGGCCTAACCAGTCCACATCTTTAAATGCATGGAACTTTATTACAAAAAACTGTGCAATAATATATAAGCAGAAAGATCTCAAGAGGTCACTTCAATGCACATTCAACACACCAGACAATTGGTATGCAAAAAAATACATTCTTTGAAAAACAAGGAGAAGATCCCTGGATCTCAAAATTTCCCTAAGGAAGCAAAGGAACTAGGTACAGATATATTGCTTCCTTCCTCTCTCTTGAAAGACAAAGCTAGGTGTGTACCACACATCCTGTCTTACACACACACCAAACTAACCTGCTGTCCTCGGGTGTGGAAAAGGGCATTATCTAAAGATTTTTGAGGTCAAATGCAGCAATTGGTCCATTTTGTTTCTGTGAACTGAAGGCAGGAACCATATTCTTTTTTTGCCAAAAGAAGCAAAATAGTTTCTAGGCGATTGCATTGGCTGAAGTCTTAGGGACATGTCATCTTTCTCGAGATGGAGAGATATCTTATGATGAAGATTTCAAGGATGATGCTTGGGGAAAAGAAAGGGGGGTTTTTTTTGGCAATACCTGGTAAAAGCTATCCATTCCTTAGTGCAGGGGTAGGCAACCTATGGCCCGCGGCGCCAAATAATCTAGCCCCCACCCTCGCTCCAGCCGCTGCAGCTGAAATTGGCCGTGGACTCATTTACGGCTGTCATAAACAGTGGGTGGGGGACCACCAGTCCAGCCCCCTCAACTGTCTAAGGAAGCACGACCCAGCCCCTGACTTAAAAAGGTTGGCAACCCCTGCCTTAGCTGGCTTGGCAGAACAATATTAGCATTTGGATTGCAATTACTTTCCTCCCAACTCTTGGCTGCCCTCTGCCTGTGACATCACAAGGGTTTTGGTCCTGAAATCTCAGAGATGGGATATTGTTGACTTAGTAGTCATCACTTCCTGCAACCCCAGAATTAGTGATGTGAGTGTCAACATTCTTCTAAATGTTAATAGTTCAGTGTGATTAGTCTATCTTACATTTATCAGGGATTGCATCTTCTCCAGTGTCTCTCAGGTAAAGCCTCAGGAAGTTACTTTTTTGAACTACAGCTCCTAACTGACATGACTAATGAGGAAGTTATTGTAGTCTACAAAAAAGTGGCTCAATTGGCTAAGACGCTGACTGGGAGGCAGAAGACCCGAGGCAGTTCGATTCCCGAGTACTGCAGGGCTGAATGAGCTCCCGTCTGTCCCAGCTCCTGCCAACCTAGCAGTTTGAAAGCAAGAAATTGCAAGTAGATAAATAGGGACCACTTTGGTGGGAAAGTAACAGTGTTCTGTGCGCTCCGGTGTCTAGTCATGCCTGCCACATGACCACGGAAACGTCTGCAGAAGCACACAACGCTGGCTCTTCGGCTTTGAAACAGAGATGAGCACTGCACCCTACAGTCGGATGTGACTGGCTTTCGAGCAAGGGAAACCTTTACCTTTACCTTACAAAAAAGTAAATGCTGTGTTCCCATTCTGAGCTTGGCTATACTTCTTCTGTAGAATCAAAGAGAAGCCTGACCAAAAATCTTGCAGGAGGAATTTGCTGTTTTTGGAAATGACAATAGCCAGGAATGGAACTTGCTATGTGGATTATGACCCTCATTATTATTACCTAGTTAGAGAGATATTTCACAGCTCTTTATACCAAATAATTTTTAGTGTGCACTTGCACCTCAAAGCATTACAACCTTCACAAGGGGGAGGCTGCAAATACTTTGTGACAAATTCCATTTGTTGGCTGGCAGTTGCAAAACCCAAAAACATATTATGTCTCTTGTCAGCCGTAAAAACAACACCACAAATTACAACCTAAACAAAATTATGTAGTAATTATCATTTGAGGGTCCATTCTAATCCATTTCAGATTCACTGTCAACTTGGGACATTTTCTTTCTTTTTCTTTTCTTCTTTTCTTTTTCTTACTTTCTTCTTCTTCTTTCTTTACACCTTATGATCTGATATCAGGTCAAGCAATTATAAGCTACCATGGCCTTTTAAATTGCTCTCTTTGCAATCACTGCTATTAGAAAATCAGCAATTGACATTGTTGAGCATTCTGTGTAGTGTCCTAATGCAAACATGCATCGTTTTCTAAATAAATTTGATATATTTTTTTTGCACTTGAAAGTTGACAAGAACTGCTTGAAAAGCCCACACGTGGGATCAATTATGAAAATGCAACAAGTACATAGGTTAAAAGTGCAAAATCAGAGCTCACACTCTCTTTTAACTTCCTAATGTCTCTGACCCCTTTGTACAAAAGTACTTTAATCAACATTATATATATAATATTTTAGTCTCACCATTTAGCAGGCTGTAAAAAATGTTTGCCCGTCAATTAGAGACATCAAGTTGATATGCTGCAGGACCAGGACCATTTCAGTTTGCAATTAGAGCAGGAGAGTTTGGAGAAATCCAGACAGTGCTGGAATGAGGTTCCCTCTCCTCTAAAAAGAGGCACAAAATTTGCAAGCAGAAAGGGTGGATATTAGGTATAGAAAAACAAATTGAGAAAATTAGTCCTTGAAAGCCACATTACATTTTCCTGCCATATTTCACTCCCTTGCCTCAATGTCTACTTCCACAACAGCCAGGAACAGCAAAATATTCCCAATCATGTAATTGCATTAGATAAATTTGGGACCGGCTTTCATTTTTAAGGCCCTAATACACTATTGGAACAATGACCTGAAGCTGGCTACCGATTACTGGTATGAGATATGGGTCAGTGCACATAAGTGCTCTATCTATAACCATAAAAGCAGGATAATGTATAGGATGCTAAACCACTGTTTTACATTCCTTTCACCTTATGAAGTAATTGATGGTCCGTGTTCATTCAAGGAGGATGGGAAGAGAGTGGTCATTTTGGAACTTGAAGTTTTAAGGCTGCCTTTATTTCAAATTATTTTTAAAGTAAGGTTCCATTTAGTTGCTTCTACTCTCTCAGACCACGATAAAGGAAAGAAAGTTTTTGCCTTAGAGTCCATTGCAACATTAGGAAATAGGGATAGGAAATAATTTACAGCAGGGGTGCCCAAACTACAGCCTGTGGGCCATAGTTTGGGCACCCCGATTTAAGCAGAGAAAATGGCAGCTTAAAATCTATCTCATCCTGTTGCAAAACAAATTGCAAGACACGTTTTACTTCCGCTTCTGGTGGGAGGAACCACGTGACTGGCCTGCTGAACAGCGTAACCGGCCCATGGCCCAAAAAGTTTGGACACCCCTGATTTATAGAGTTTTAAAATCTCATGAAAATGTAATGTTCCTACACCTTAGAAGACAGAAAGACACCTCACCTCAAGAACTCACACATTTACAAAGAATATGAGCATTTCGGAGAGAAAAAATGCACATCAAAATGTAGGCATGTGTTTAAATACAAATGACTGGTGTGCATATAATTGATAAAATAGACAAAAATGAGGTCATGCATAAATTGGATGACATGCATAGGTTTAGATAAAAATATACAATAATCTTCAATGCAGGAAGAAAAAGCATATTTTACAATTGTCTAATAACACAAGGACTGGGTAAACATAGACAGGAATTAGAGGAAAGATATCAAAATTAAGACTGAGAGATCTTCACATCCCTAATCGGGAATTTGCTTTGGCCTGAACATTCCTCGTGTGTTCTAGTGCAATGATTTCTTTATGACCCAACTTAATATTGCTAGCCACTAGAAGTACAGTAAAAACCCGACTTACAAATGCCTCAAGTTACATAAAATTCGACTTACATAATGATTTTGTGCTAAAACCATGTCCCAATTTACATGATTTCCTATGGGTTTGCTTCGAGTTGCATAAAAAACCAATTTAAGCAAAAGCCTACAGAACGGACTTTTTTCGTAAGTAGGGGTTCTACTGTATGCTTGTTTCACTCCATACCTAACTACCTTTTCCATCCATACCACTGTTGTGTGATTTTTAAAAATCTGATTCTGAAAGATGTTTAGCTAATTCTGGAGACAATTTATTCAACTCTTTAAAATGCCTACTTCACTGTTAAACATATGGGAATGTTTTGTCCCAGCTCTTACATAAAAAAGCTCTTCAGCTCTCCCTCAGAACATATTTGAAGGCGTGATGTTGAGAATTGCCAGGTGAGAAGGAGCAATCCACAGGCACCTTGTGTGGGTGACTCCACAAGATTGATAATTCACAGTATTTGTCTCAATACCTCAGGCCCCCCATTGCTCAATGGTTGTGCCCATTCTATCTGTCCATGGCTTTCACTCACAATGAATATTTTTTTTTAAGTCCCAACTCAACAGCTGGCTGTAGCTTAGACCTATAGTATGAGAAACCATGATAACTGTCGAGATTCTCTCCCCCCACCCTCCCGAGTTAGATATATGAGTCTCATGCATTATAATGCTTGCCTGAAAAATGAAGTGGGCATTATGACTTCAGAATTCATGACCAGCCCTACCACTAGACAGAGTGAGGCAGGTGCCCCAGGTGATAAATATTTGAAACCAGCCAAGCCAGGGTGGGGGGAAAGAGCCCTCTTTCATACAGCCTGCTCTGCAAATGCCCTTTCCAGACTGTTATGTTCAGGTGCAGAGCAGGATATGACTCCATCACATGCATCTAATGGATTTGCAACTGCAAATCAGTCAGCTGTTGTACTTGCTTTGGAAGGGAGCATCATCTTATGTACCTCAGCTACTAAAACTCCTTGGGACAATGTTCAGAGTTCTTCTTTGACTTCAATTTTGCAGCAGGGCTGAGGTGGACCTGAAGGAAGTTACCAGTCATTCACAACCAACTTTGATCAGGATAAGACATTTCCAAAATGAGCCAATTCAAAACAGAAAAAGACCGTCTTTCCTTATGTCAAAGAGACTTGCTACTCACTAATGTACAGCACAGAAACAGGAGGAGGAGTGCTGTCACAACAAAAGAGCACATAAAGGAACTTTTCCCCAATATGGTAGCCTTACTTGTGTCACAAACATTTAACGTGGCTGAGACCTGAAGAAGACCGATATAGATGTCCTGCTTTTAAATGTAACCTCAAGAGCAAAATGTCAAGTCCACAGGGGCTAGGCACATTACGTATGCCTTCAGCAAACTGTTTGTCAAATGCCAGCTTTGTTTGCTTTACTGTCAAGTTGTAGAACCTCTGAGAAAACACAGGTAATTTGATTAAGAGTAAAGCAAAGAATATAGCTGGGAAACCTGCCTGAAAAACAACCCAAATGGTCTTTGGATAGATAAGAAGCCAGAAGCCAGACAGAGCGAAAAACCTGGTAGGCTTCTAGTATTTTGTATAGTTGTATTTTGTTTAGGTTTTGTTGGCTTGATAAGTGTTTTTTTCCCCAATCTCGTTGTTCTGTGCAGGACAATGACAATAAAGATTTATCTATCTATTTATCTATCTATCTAGGCTGAGGAGAACAACAGCAGAAGACTTGAGTGGGTGGTGATAGGAGAACTTAGTGTTAAGTGATGGAGCTTGGAGGGAGAGAAAGTTTGCATAACTGCACAACAGGGTTACAATTTATTAGAATAATTTTGTAGTTTTAAAAATGCAAAAATAGCTTGGCTGTGTTTTTTGTTTGCTTGCTTATTTCAGCCTGCATTCTTTTTTGTTTTTTCTGCACCAAAGCTGAAGACCATACCCGTCAAGCGCCGCTCCGGAAAATATGGGAACTGCTCCGGCCCGGGTGTGCATGAACAGGAAAAACTCCTTTGCGCATGTGGAGAACCCTTTTGTGCATGCACAGAACTCCTTTGCACATGTACAGAACATGTTTGCACATTCACAGATGGGTTCTATGCGTGCACGCAGTAACCCCTATCCCTGCCATTCTAAATACGGGACGGCGCCAGTAAAGGGGAGGAACGCACGCCAAAATATGGGATTTCCCGGCCAATCTGGGATACTTGACAGGTATGGCTGAAGACAACCCTAATTCTAATAAAACGTGTATTTCCCAGTGAAGCAGAATCACTAAGCTAAAATTTATATATTCATTTGGATCTTGGTTTGACACAATGTTGACAATAACAGTGGCCAGGCACTCTATAAGACCGTCTTGTTTGTTTTTGTAGAGATCCACAACTAGAAATGAAATATACTTCCAATATATGGAGATCCAGCTTCAGCCCAAATGTTGCCAAGGTTTTGAAAGGCAGCAATAAAGCTTTCTTTGCATTAAGCAGTCAAGCACATAAACATTTTAATGAACTGTTTTTACATGGTTCATTGGAATGCTCCCAGTCTCCTATAACACAAATCATTCCTCTGTCATATTTATTCCTCTTATATGGTGCTTACATTTCACTTTACAGAATGCTAACTGAACAACAGCACAAATGGAAGTTCAGCAAATATGGAAAGGGAGAAGGGCAAGTGAACCCCTCAGTGAATGCTCATCTCAAGTAGTTAATATAGGAATGACCATTTGGCAGCCCATGTTTTGTATCTGAACCCTGTATTAACGGCAATATAATTTCTGCTGATATCAATGAGGGCACTCATGAGAATTATTTTTGGGCATAACTGCAGTTGTACAAAGCTATAGTAGTGATGGCAGTATATTTTCTACTGCTTTATCCCATGCCCTTCTGTGTTTGCTGCTCACACTCTTTTTCATACAGTAGTTGCACAGAGACATTTTGCACAAATTGTGAATACCTGAAGGGTAGAAAAAGGATTCCTTTTCTAATTCTCACAGTGGAGGTGAGAAATCTTATGGAGTTAATAAACTTTCAACAGGCTGCTTCAACTTGTCAAGGCAGCCTATCTCATCAAGAGGGAAGAATTTAGTGAGATTCCTTCATATTCCTTCTCTATGTCCTATTGAAATCTGCAGTCTGATCAGTCAATGTAATTTCCACAAGCAACTGTACTTATAAAATGGCACCTGCCAATACAGTCTTCCAGCATACCTGTCAACCTTCCCGGATTGGCCAGGATTTCACAGTTTTCGGCGCCGATTTGCCATTTCCCGCCCCACGCTGCCAAAACCCCGGAATTTGCCAGCGGGGGAAAGGAGGTACTGCGCAGCCCTTCTGCGCAGGTCGGCTTCTACGCATGTGTAGAAGGGTTTTACGCTTGCGTAGAACCCTTCTACGCATGCGTAGAAGGCTACGCATGCGTAGGAGGCTACTCAAGTGTAAAACCCTTCTACACATGCGTAGAAGCCGACCTGCGCAGAATCATTCTGCGCAGGTCCTGGATTGGCTGGAGCCGTGGTTCACAGGTAAGGTCTTCCAGTCAAGCTGCTTTTATTCCTATAAGACTTTATGTTACCATGGAGGTGACACCCAGTTTCCTTATGTACCTATGGGGATATTCATGGTATTTCCCTTACCAGAAGCAAAGAAGTAGTGGCACTATTGTGACCCTTGGGAGGATATAACCTTCAAGCAGCTTAGTTTAGATAAGCCAACGTGGTTTAATAACTAGAGTGTTGGATGGGGACTGGAGAGACCTTGGTCCAAAACCCTGTGCAGCTCATTCAGTAACCTTGAATGAGTCATTGTTTCTCAGACTGACTCCAGAATAATAGAATAAGCAGATGTAATCCAATTTTCTCTTGAATGCCTCCAGTGTTGGAGCCCTCACCACCTCCCAAGGTACAGTAATTGGTTCCATTGCTGTACTGCTCTCACAGTTAAGAAATTTTTTCTGATATTCAGCCCGTATCTGGCTTCCTGTAGTTTCAGCCCATTATCATGTTTCCTGCACTCTGGGATGATTGAGAACAAATCCTGCCCCTCTTTATGATGATCTTTTAACTATTTGACGATGATCTTTTAACTATTATATCTCCCTAATCTCAAGGTTAAACATTTTGGAGACTATATTTCTGATAATGAAACCTAAAATAGCATTTGCCATTTTTGCAGCCATATCACACTGTTGACTCATATGCAGCTTGCAGTCTACAGCAATTCTAAGATTCTTCTTTCTCATAGTATTACTGAGCCAAGTATTTCCTGTCTTGTTACTGTACATTTGTGTTTTTTCCTCCCTAGGTGTAGAACTGTACACTTATCCCTGTTAAATTTATTTCTGTTGTTTTCAGCCTAGTGCTCAAACCAATCAAGTTCTTTTTGATATATATTTTTCAAATTCACCACAGGGTAGCTGTGAGGACAAAAAATGAAAACAAAACCTAGGTATGCCAGTTTGAGCTCTTTGAAATTAGGGTGGGAGATAAATATAACAAACTGGCTAGAGAGAAGAGTGGTTTAGGTATCTGGCTGAAGATCCAGAGGTTGAGAGTTCAGTTCCCCACAATGGCTCTTCAGAGAATTACCAGCCTACATAGCCTTGGTCAAGCTGTACACTTCCAGGGTGCCTCCACAAAATGAGAATGGTAAACTATTTCTGTACATTCTCTTTCTAAAATACCTTGAAAAGAGTTGCTATAACTCAGAATTGTCTTGACACCACACAATTATTATAATTTATATTCAGTGGTGGCATCAGCAGATTCGTACCAGTTCAGCAGGACCTGTAGCAGAAATTCTGGCTGGCCCCGCCCATCCAAGTTTTGAAATAAAGTACTGTAGTCCTAATTCGGGTGCAACGCAGGGCTTTCCCCTGGCCACACCTACCATACCATGCCCACAGTGTGGTAGTAAAATCTTTTGGAACCCATCACTGTTTATATTCATGTAACAGACAAACATCTTAACAACTCTGGTTCAGAGGACAGCATGCTGAAACAATGATCTACTGTCACCAAATCCTGCAACAAACAGCTTGAAAAAACACATTTATTGTTCATGACCAACAGCAGAACATTTAAGATAGTGTGTGACAGGATTATTATACCATTTTAGGGTGCTACAATATCATTAATCACTTGTGAAAAAGCTATCTCCCTAAGCAGGTATTTATTTTATAATGACCTGAAGGCAGAAATGAATTATTGAAATCAACATCAATGCAAAACTCTTTTGAATAATTAGAGCACGTTAATGGCAAACATTTTAGCACATTCTATTTAACCTTCCAAAGCAACACAGAGAGCATCAAATATTTATTATCATCTTGTATGTATGTTTTCGCAAGCATTAAATAAGCTTTATCGCTTGTTAAGCTTACTTAACATTTTGTCAGAGTTCTGCTGAGCCAATCAGCCAAACTCTCTATAGGTATATGAAAAAATAGGCTTCAAAAGTCATATAATTTTGTTTAATTTGTTTAATTATGTTTTAACGGAAATGTCTGCAGAAGCAGACAGTGCTGGCTCTTCGGCTTTGAAACAAAGATGAGCACTGAACCCTAGAGTCGGATACGACTGGCTTTTGAGCAAGGGAAACCTTTACCTTTACCTTTACGTACCATTAATATTAATTTTAGGCAAAAGACAAGGACAAGGGAAAGGGAAAACAAATAAAGTTAGTTAGTTAGTTAGTTACAAATTAATCTAGATTTCCAAATCCTGATTTACCAGGTGTATAGTTGCACTGTGACTCATCTTCAAATTCTGTTCTTTTTTTATTTTCAAACCAAAAGTCACAGCCCTCTTCTTTACCCTGAAAATTAATATTCATGGTAACGTAGGATTTGATAGTAATACATGTTATGAATGAATGTTAACAAACCATATCATATTTTTATGTCTAAACATCTTTCACTAATAAGACAGAGTCAGAAATAGTTTTTGATCTACCATCCCATTGACTGGAGGTCAGACAATTTCACCTTGAAGGGGCCTTTTTAAAGGAAATTTACTTTGAAGAAGTCTTACATTAACAGGACAGTAAAAAAAAAGTCTATGACCAATCAGCCACATAGTAGTGCACAATATTTATACTTCTTAACAAATACATTTAGCTATTTAATGGGGGGAAGGGGAGAAAATATTTAGAATGTTTATTTCCACGATGGGCCCAGCATTAAGTGGTACTAATGGTACTATAAAGTTGTTATATGGTATTAATATAACCTGAGTATTAAAAATATAATGGATTCGCTATTTATGAACCATTAAGTTTTACTTCACCCTTCAAATAAACTTCATATCATTATTAGCCTATTAATACCTTTCCCTCCTGTCTGTAATCCTTCAATCTATTGTTCCTACGGTTCCCACACAGGCATGTACGTGATGCGCACGCACGCACTCACACACCAATCATATAGCTAACTATAACTGAACACACTAGGATGTGGTGTATAAAACAAGTGATAGGTTGGTATCTGGACATACTATGCATGATTCACAAGCCCACTGCCAAAGTCCATTTTAAAAAAAACCATTCCTGTTGAGAACATCGGTTACCAAATACGGACATGGCATGGGACTTGGCCTATGAAAGTGACAGGGCAGGAGTAGAGAACCAGCAGTACGGGCCTTAAAACACATTAGAACAGGGGAGTTACTGGAATTGGCCTCCCAACTTCCAGACATCTCAGTATTCCAGTTATAAGCTCAAAGAACATTCATTGTGGTTAACGGGAACATGAGATGAAGGTGTAGAGATGCATGAACTAATAATGCCAATCTACCTCACAGTTGCTGTTAGATATTACAGCTAGAATGGGAAGGCTATTTGGGGGGAAATCCCCAAGGAGCTCTTTCTTTGCCGTAAAAGAGATCTGTACACATTTCAGTGCTTCGGCATATAACACAGACTATTACTCTTCGTATCCAAAGAGGCTGCAATAATGGAAACTAGGGAAAGGAAGGTCCTCTGTAAATATAATGCACACGAACATTTTCCCCAGATAAGCAGACAACTTCTCTGTGTCCAGAGAATTCTCAGCAAGCTAATTTTCTTGCTCTTCTCTTTCTCTTCTTTTTCTTCTCTAAGAGCCCTGGTGGCACAGTGGCTAAACTGCTGTACTGCAGCTAAAACATTAGGAGTTCAATCCTGAATGGGATCAAGGTTGACACAGCCTTCCATCCTTCTGGGGTTGGTAAATGAGTACCCAGCATGTTGGGGCAAAATGCTAATTACCGTATTTGCCAGCATATAAGAAGCATCAGCGTATAAGATGGACCCTGTTATTACCAAAATAGTTCACTATAGGCAACTACCTGCAGTACAAGACACACTCCATTTTCCCAGTGTATTTTAAGTGGGGGAAGTGGATCTTATATGGCAGCAAATACGGTAACTTCTGAACCACCCAGACAGTGCACTAAGTGCTATAGAGTGGCATATATGGTATGTGTAATTGCTAATTGCTATTCTTAAAAAGCACCATTTGAGCTACAAATGGACCATAAAAGTGGATAATTTCAAATAATGTCCCCCATTTTTTTTCTTGCTATTGTAACGGCAAGCCTATTGTGTCAACAGTAGAGATGTCAACCTTATTTCTAGCCATGAGTAGGAAGAAAAAGCATCTTTGTTGGCCCTCATAGTCCTTTAACAAGCACTTGAAGACGCTTCCTTACAAAAGCATTGAATATTATTACAATATTTTAAATTTCAATCATACAGTAACATTAAACAATAACTAAGACATTATTTATCATTATTTACTCAGCATCCAAGGTGGGGTTGGAGCTTCATAGTCTGCCTTAACTCTCAGGTAGTGTTGTGGAAACAAACCCTCTTTGTGAAGGAAAGGCTGCATTGGGGAGCTTTGGTGAAGACAGTATAGGGCCGTGATGGAGAACCTTGGCACTCCAGATGTTCTTGGACTTGAATTCCCAGAAGCACAAGCCCCTGTGAATCCACACGAATGGTTTGCAACGTTTTAATTCCACTTCTGGGAGCAACGAGGACTGCGCAGGCAGGATGAATCGCAGCAAACTCATTTGTGTGGACTCACGGGAGCTTGGGCTTCTGGGAATTGAAGTCCAAGAACATCTGGAGTGCCAAGGTTTGCCATCATGGGTATAGGACATCTGGCTCACAATCTAGAGGCCACTAGAAGTTGTTTTCCTAGGCTATAATCCTTTTTGATTTACACACTGTACACTGGCAATCATGCAAGCAAGCCTACCTGCACTGCTGACTGGCTATCCTGCTCCTCCTTTTTGTAAAGTCAGGGAAATAGTGACTCAACAGGGGAAATGTGCTGCACACATGCTCTTGTGCATGCAGTTTTTCTCAACAGATTGAATCCTTTTGAAGATGGCAGCACAAGCGTCAAGAAAGAAAGTGGATGTGATACATAATACAGTGGAACCTCAGTTAATAAATGGCTCGTTTAACATAAAAATCACATAACAAAAATAAATCCATAGAAAATAGTGGCTCAGTTTACAGATATTTTTTTTCAGAACCGTTTAATTGGTTTTCAATGCATTCCTATGGGAAACTGCATTCAATGCATTCCTATGGAAAATTCAGTTAAAGTAATTTTCACTGTAAGAAACGTCCCAGAGAATGCATTAATTACGTTAACCAAGGTACCACTGTATGTTGATTTGCTGCACACACACAACTCAGCCAGAGGTAACTCATGCAACAAAACTGAATATATCTACATCAGTTGGATTCACTTTAACATAGATGGCTGCATCCTATGGAATCCTGGGATTTCTAGTTTGGAGCCATCTTTTGAATTTCCTGTTAGAAAGCTCTAGTGTGCTCCCTTGAACCATAACAGAGAATCCTACACATCTCACCAAATTTTGGACCCCAGAATTATACACAGTCCAGCCTTGCTACTTAATGTATTGCCAACTCTACTATCACTGTGTAGTGTAGTGGCCTTAGAGATGGGCAAGTTATGTAGTCGCCAAGGATGTAGAAATCAGTATAACACAGCCATCTATGCACATGCTTGTGTTTGTGCAGGAAGCAGCAGCAATGCCCCCAACATCACATCTGTCCCTGGATGTGTCTGTTATGCCCCACGCTGTCGTATAGTTAATAAGTAGTGACCCTTGCATAGCTTTCAGGGTAAAAAAAGTCATATAAGAAGTGGTTTTGTCAGAGAGACACACTCTAGTTTCTATGGCCAATTAGGATTTGAACCCAGGTCACCAGAGTCCTAGTCCATTACTCTATCCACAATATCTAAATTAGTATTAACTGCCTTCCAGGTGCCCCTGCAAAAACAGTCCAAAGGCACTCCTCATAGTGTGGCTGCAGCTGAGGAACTCTATCCATGAATGAGATACAAACATGCTTAGAATGGTAGCATTCAATGTTCTTGCTGACATTTTCAATTGCTAGCTTCACTGTTAAAAAGAACATGTCACAGCAGAAGCACATTCACCATATTTGTAAAGTAAAGGTAACTGCTCGAAAGCCAGTTGTATCCGACTCTAAGGTTCAGTGCTCATCTCTGTTTCATAGCCGAAGAGCCATGCTGTCTGCTCCTGCAGATGTTTCCATGGTCATGTGGTCATGACTAAATACTGGAGTGCATGGAACTCTGTTTACCTTCTCCACCGAAGTGATCCCTATTTATCTACTTGCAGTTTCTTGCTTTCAAACTGCTAGGTTTGCAGAGGCTGGGACAAAGACAGGAGCTCATTCTGTCCTGCATTATTCGGGTATCAAACTGCTGTGAACTTCCAGTCAGCGTCTTAGCCACTTGAGCAACTACAGTCCTTATATTTGCAAAATCAGCATGGAAATTGAGCCCATTGCAGTGATGCACTGTAGCAGGTTCTGTCAGGTTCTGAAGAACCGGTAGCGGAAATTCCCCCAGGCCATGCCCACTTGGTTGGCCATGCCCACCTCCATAGCCCATAATGCAGAATGTTTGACCCCACCCACAGATTTGGCCAGCCCACAGAGTAGGTAGTAAATTTTTTTTGCAGTGCATCACTGGTCCATTGGTTCCTCTGCCATGACTGCTCATCAAACAAAAGCAAACTGGTCAACAACTTGCAAAGCTGGGAAGGACATACAAAGAGAATATCACTTCTTTAGTGTTTAAATTAACTCTGATTCAAACAGAATGAGAAGGCCTCCATCTCTTTAGGCCTCAGAATACTTGAAGAGATCAACATTCCTGGCCAAGCTATGTGGACCATGGGAGCAGAGTGAAGTCATAGCTCTGGTAATCAATTTGGGGGATTTGTTGTATCATGAAATGGCAGGGAATTGTTAGTACAGTAAAACCCCTACTTACAAAAAAAAAAATCTGTTCCATAGGCTTTTGCTTAAATTGTGTTTTTTTTTTTATGTAACTCAAAGCAAACCCATAGGAAAAATGCATTTTTTATGAAAATCAAAGCAAACCCATAGGAAAATGAATCTTTATGTAACTCGAAGCAAACCATAGCTGTCAAGTGTCCCGTATTGGCCAGGAACCTCTCATATTTTACCCTCTTTCTCTGCGGCATCCCGTATCAGTCAGACTGCAATTCCCTAATGCCGCCACTGGAGGGCTGCACAGGATAAGCATAGCTGTCAAGTTTCCCGTTTTGTCCAGGAAATTTCCCTTATTTTCAAATCCAAGACTTGACAGCTATGAAGCAAACCCATAGGAAATCGTGTAAATCAGGATATGGTTTTAGCACAAAATCATTATGTAAGTCTAATTTTATGTAAGTCGAAGCATATGTAAATTGGGGTTTTACTGTACATATGTTCAGATTTTGCTGCCAATCTACTTGAGGGATTTCTTGCAGCTTCTGCCAGAATAACTCAGCTGCTTTGACATGCATCGTAGAGATGGTCCAGACATTAAGTCTGCTCTGCAGAGTGAGCTGGGGGTGAACTGCCCTGCCTTTTTTTATGGTCTCCACACATGTTGGATGCTGGAGTTGCCCCACCCCCACCCCACCCCCACCCCCCGGTACACTTTTTGAGTCTATTTTGGCACACTCCCATATATACGATTCCCAGCAACCTGTGGGTGCTGGAATATGTGAGAGCCTTGTAGCTGCAAAAGCTGCTTCTGGTAACAACTTCAGGCTATCAGAAATTGAAAAATGAAAATTAAAAAGCTGGAGAAAGAGGATACCCTTTCTTGCTGGTATGTTTGTGCTTTAGTTTTGTGGCAGGGAATGGGAGAAAGAAAAGCAGCTCCTTCTTACAGAGTAAATGTCCTCCAGGGTCTCGTTTCATTCTTATAACATGAATTCTATCCTGTAATAGACGAGGGAGGTGGAGAAGGTATGTGTGTGGTCAAATAAAGGTGGTGAAGTAAGCAGTAATCTCATGTTTACTCTGTCTGATGGAAGAAATGGACATTAGAAATAGCCTATAACCATACCTGTCAACCTTCCCGATTTGGCCGGGATTACCCCGTAAATTGACGTCGATTGACGTCATAACCCGGCCCCCGATGCCAAAACCCCGTAATTTGGCAGCGGGGGAAACGCTTTCCGTGCATGCGCGGAAGGGTTTTACCCCTTCCATGCATGCGCGGAAGCGCTACGTCTCTTGCGTAAGGGCTGCGCAAGCGGCGTAGCGCTTCCGCGCATGCGTGGAAGGGGTACAACCTTTCCACGCATGCGTGGAACGTGAACTGCGCACAAGCAATGTGCGCAGGTCCTGTTTTTCCAGAGCCGCGGGTTGACAGGTATGCCTATAACTGGCAGCGGGAAATTCTTAACTAATGGCAGCATCTGAGTATCTCAGTAGGAGCTTCTCTTTGCCTGCAGGACTATGTAAAGTGGCTTGCTCTGTGTAATGACTCGCCTTCAGGATTTAAGCATGGGATTCCTTTGAAGTCCAATTTCATAAATAGATTGTTCCGGCTTCATTATAAAATTTCCAGCACTAAGTATGGAAAGTATTTCTGACTCTTTCTGGCCTCAGACTACTGCAGGAGTTCTCAACTTTTTTAAATGCTGGGAAACGCTCCCTTAGACAGCTTTGGGGGCCGGACAGCCATTTTGCCCTTCCTCCACTACATGGCACTTCCTGGTGTAGTGGAGGCGGTGGGGGGCACATGAAATGGTGCCATGGGCCGCATCCAGCCCACAGGCCGCAGGTTGAGAATCCCTGGACTACTGTGTCCTGAGAAAATGGCAATTGTTGTCATTTATTTCATACCTAAAGAAAAATATGAAATATTTTTGAAAAGTTGAAATACTTCTGTTCATCACATCTACATTTACAAGTACAGAACAGTGTGGAAATTCGGGTCTGAGTCTTTTTGAAATGTAGCTGATTTCTTTCTAATGGCAAATTGGTAAATCAGTTACTGTACCAGTCTTTAAAACTTATCTGAAACATTGTAAATGTGGTATAAGTTGATCCACCACTATCTGCTTGAGATTCTGAATAGCCTCATATCCTTATATTTGTCAGCAGCATAACCATAATATGATTTGGGTGTCACAAGACAAAATGATATATAGATAGGATTTTTAAAAACAGCTTTGCTGTTTGAGAGAAAGCTCTAATAAAAAATGCTTTGAAAATTCCAGTTTATAAAAATACATTGTAAACTTGTGGCTCCTAATGCTATTAATGGTGAAGTCAAGGAAAATAAGATGGCTGATCATTTTTTGGTTTAGGCATCTGGCTGTGGTGCCAGAGATTGGCAGGGCAGTTTCCCACTCTGCATCCCAGAAGAGCCAGCCTGTGCAGTTATGTGCAAGCTGCGCAGTCCCAGGGTACACTATAGAACAGGAGTGCCCACACTTTTCGGGCTGCAGGCTGGTCACATGGTCACATGTGGTTCCTCCCACCCAGAAGCAGAAGTAAAATGCATATGCAAATGCACATTCTGTGCACGTTCATGCACATTTTACTTCTGCTTCCAGGAGCAGTGAGGGTGGCACGGGCTGGATTAATTGGTACCACAGGCCAGATCTGGCTCATAGGCCATAGTTTGGGCACCCCTGCCCAAGAAGAAGGGAATGGTAAACCATTTCTGAGTACTCTACTTAGAAAACCCAAAGATTGTCATAAGTCAGAACTGACTTGACAGCATGCTATTATTATTACATTAGATTCACAGTTGAAGACTGGTATAAAATCAACAGTTCAAGCCCTACCCTAGGACCTAAGAACTGTTAAGGTAATGGCTGAATATATATGTAGTTCCTGGTAAACTGTCAAAAAACCCACCATAAGTCATAATTGACTTTTTATTTATTTATTGTGGCATTTGTATAGCCGCTCATCTCGCCAGGGCAATCCCAGGCAGCTCACAACATCAGCATATAAAATATCCCCAATACAAAAAATTAAAACTATAAAAACTATCTAAAACCAATTTAAAAGACCCTCCCTATAACCTTATAAACACCCAGATGGCCCTAAATGAGCCAGTAAAAGGGGGGGGGGGCTGCAATGGCAGCAGTGCACCACACCTGCTGCCATAGCCATGGTTTTAGGCTCTTCCTGAAGGGAAGCAACTCTGTCTGGAGGCACAGTTCAGTTGGCAGGAGGTTTCATAGGGCCAGAGCAGATACCGAGAAGGCTTTCTTCCTAGTGCCAGTCAGATGAGCCTCTCAGGATGATGGAACCACTAGGGAGCCCCTCCGGTCTGCTCTCGTAGGACGGGCCGATAACCTTGGGGTGACGCAGTCCCTTAAGTATCCTGGTCCACTACTATGAAGGGCTGTAAAGTCATAACCAGCACCTTGAATTGCACCCGGAGGCACACTGACTTGATGCCACACACATATTATTATTTATTATCCTTTCTCATATGAAATGCACAGGATAGATTTTGAATTAAGCATGTGTAAACTTGGTATATAATTACATACAAAAAATATGGAAAAGAAGTAGGGCTAGATAGAATACATACAGAATTTGAGGAGTTGGTATGGAGAATTAGAAAAGGGGAAAATAGTATAAAAGGTCTTGTGAGTAAGCTTTACAATATACTGAATAGAGGGGTAGACCCACATGAGGATTTGAGACGGAAGTGGGAACAAAGTTTGAATATAACAATTGGGGAGTTGGAGTGGAAAAACAAATGGAAAAAGAGGATTATGAGAACAATGTCTGTGAGAATTAAAGAACATAATTTTAAAATGTTGTGGCAATGGTACTTGACGCCATTAAGACTTAACCAGATGGATAATAAAAGAGATAAGTTATGTTGGAGATGTAGAGAATTTGATGGAACATACGAACATATGTGGTGGAGTTGTAAAAAAATAAGGGATTTCTGGGGGAGAATAGAAGCTGAGTTTGGTGTAATAATGGGTAGAAGTGTTAAGCTGGTGTCAAATATCATTCTTTTAACGAATGTGGAAGGTTTGGGTTTAAACAAAGATGAAAAGGAATTACTGGAAATTGTATTGACAACAGGCAGACAATGTATAGCTAGAAACTGGAAAAATGACATAGAAATACAGATTGGAGAGTGGTATAAAGAAATGTGGAGTTTAGCATTGAATGATAAACTGACATGGGAGATTAAAGTGAAAAGGGATAACTTAAAAGAGAATAGATTTTGGAATATATGGAAACCATTTGTGGACCATTCTTGTACGGCAAATGATAGTTCAGGACCAGTACCATCACAAAGAAGTTTTTGGAGCTGAGTAGCAAATAAACTCTCCGGGCATTGTATATATTCACAGGGTGTTTATTATTCATCTAAAGATTAATGGTAGCACAGAAAGTTCTTATTATTTTGGATTTTGAAACAATGGTTTTTTTTTTCCTTAATATTTTGTGGTTATATAGTAAATAATTAGTTTAGATATTGTCATGTGCTAACATTTAGTAATGTTTGTTAGGATGATACTATGGATTTGTTTATGTATTGTATTGTTAGTTATTGTTTTCTTTTCTTTTTTGTATGTCTTTGAAAAATTCAATAAAAAAAAAAATAAAAAAAAAAAGTGTCTGGCATAGTAACTTTCTCACTGAGCATTGTACATGTGTGATTTTATCAGTCATGTCATCCTTTCCAAAGATGTAGAATTGATTCACAAATTTATAAAATGATAAAACTTCCAAAGGGACTGCAGTGGCTCAAGTGGTTAAGACGCTGAACTCAATGACTGGAAGGTCGGAGTTCGATCCCCTAGTACTGCATGATGGAGTGATCTCCCATATCTGTCACAGCTCCTGCCAACCCAGCAGTTTGAAAGCAAGAAATTGCAAGTAGATAAATAGGGATCATTTCGGTGGGAAGGTAAACAGTGTTCCGTGTGCTCCGGTGTCTAGTCATGCCTGCCACATCACCACGAAACATCTGCAGAAGCAGACAATGCTGGCTCTTCGGCTATGAAACAGAGATGAGCACTGAACCCTAGAGTCGGATACGTCTGGCTTTTGAGCAAGGGTGACCTTTACCTTTACTAAAACTTCCAATTTCCTCCCCATAGGTTACAGAGGTTGCCTCGTAAAATGCCATTTGGCAATTCATACCTCAAAGCATTTATCAATTTTGAGTGCAGTGCTATCGTTGAAATGCACAAACTGTTTACTCTTTATACCTGCATTTGTGGGGTATCCCCAACTCTATACTGAAGTTCCAAAAGGAGCACATGAGAAGAAGTTAGAAAGAAAAGTGCTGAGAAGAAATCCTGACAAAATTAAACAGAACCCTTTGGAAGGAAAAATGAAAATGCTAAATATAGGATTTCACCATTTCCTGTGTTAGCATGCTAAATTATGAATACTTGATTCTGCAAGCCACATTGCAGAATCTAGTATGGAAAGCCATTTCATTTTATCTAGATATATTCTCCAAGAAATAAGCAGCCATGAAGGGAAAAGGTGGGAGGGAAACAGGTACATGAACAATTTAGATGTAAAAGGTAATACTTTGTGGACTGAGTGGTGTGCAAACACCAGAGAAGGATCAAACCATGGCTTCATACGAGCTGTAATGCTCTCGACATTTCTACATGCAACCATAGGAATAATGGCCACAGGGGGAGGGAGACAATTTCTACCCCGAGCTAGAGACAAAGAAGATAACCTCCCTCAGGAGCCCAGCATGATAAGTAGCCACAGCCAGAAATGCTGCGATCAGTCAGAAAGGCAGAAGAGTTATTAGCTTAGCCCTGAACCTCCTACTTAATGTGGGGCCAGTAGTGATAGCTAACAGACCCTGGCTAAGGTGACAAGCTTTGGACCTGCTCGAGGAAATCCAATTGAAAAGCAGCCAAGAGGAACGACGAGTTAGAAACAGATGTTCCAGCTAGGAGGATGTGCACACATTTAAACAGAAGATGCTTTACTTTGGAGGGAAAAATGAAAATGCTAAATATAGGATTTCATCATTTCCTGTGGCCCCGTTATTGTCAACTGTTGTTATCTTTGGATGGGGAGGGAAGCTAGGTAAAGATGTATGGGGGGTGGGGGTGCGTACCATCTTTCGAAGTCTGAAACACAGTCAGAACCAAACTAGTGACCACCATTCCTGAACCAAGATTTTAAAACAGTCAAAAGGTTTCCAAGTGATCCCCGAAAACAATTATAGTGTTTTGCTCATCAGCATGCACATACATCCATGTTTCTCCACACATACTCACACATAGTAAAAAGGTAAAGGTTTCCTTTGTTCGAAAGCCAGTCATATCCGACTCTAGGGATCAGTGCTCATCTCTGTTTTAAAGCCGAAGAGCCATCACTGTCTGCTTCTGCAGATGTTTCCATGGTCATGTGGCAGGCATGGCTAGACACCGGAGCGCACAGAGCACTGTTTACCTTCCCACCGAAGTGGTCCCTATTTATCTACTTGCAATCTCTTGCTTTCGAACTGCTAGGTTGGCAGGAGCTGGGACAAAGACGGGAATCGAACTGCTGACCTCCTGCTTTCCAGTCAGTCACATATTACAAGGTTCCATTTTGTGGGGAAAGAAAAAACAATTTCTACCTCAGAAAACAATTCCCCCCCCCCTTTATGTATAAGAGTGAAGGATTTTAGTTGAGTTCTCAGCAACTACTGTTGATGATATGCCAATACATGTCTAAATGCTATTAAAGAAAGAAAGATAAAACAGAGAATTGATAAAAGAAACTAATTAAACTCCAAGGAGAGCAATAACAGATATGACAAAAGTAATGTCACTGCCCTAAGTAACTCTTTGTGCATCTTTATGTTCTATACCCATGTCCAAGAGCACATATATGTCTGATAAAGATGTTAATATCCAGCACATAACACACATTGGGTTATATTCTCTTTTTGGCTATATTTCCATAATGCTCATTAACATTAATGGGAATTATATATGCACCCCAGGGGGGAGAGTGGCCCCACTGTGTTGATTTTTACAACACATTCACTATTCCCAGTATATCCGGAACATATTTCGACTGATCTTGTTTGCAAATGCAACTATTCCAAATGCATTTATCTGCAGCTGTACACTCAAGAAACAGGATAAAGAGCTTCAGGAAATAAAAGGTACTAATAAGTATGGGCATTGTATCTAATTATTATAACAGTTATTAATCATGGAATTGCTCAAGAGTAACTAAATTTTTCTGTCAGCATTCTCTCATATTTGCTAGTTATGTCTCCATCCGACATATGATTTGGGAAGATGATGAAATACATATTTCTTCTCCTAAACTCCGTCCTTTATCTCTTATTCACAAAAAAGAAACAAAAATGAAAGCACAAAACAGATAATCTCAAGAATAAAATCAACAGACTGGCTATGTGAAATCATCAGCAGAGATAATGTTTGTGAAATGCTTCAAAATATTAAAATTTGCCATATAAAGACAAAATAGCGTAAGCCAGCCAATGTGGTATAGTAAAGCCACAGATTATTTGAAATGTGTGTTGAACCACTGAACCTTTCTTGTCTGTATTTATACAAGATGCATGGAGGCCAGTGTATTCGCCTGATATTGCTATTTACTGTTATAGGTGGAAGTGGCTTACAGACTTTTTGCTTCTCACAGTAACAAAGCAATGGTGACAGAGGAGTAAACTGCATGAATGGTGCTCTTTACTTACATTTATTTAGTGTTTGCAAATGCTACCAGCCATTGACTACTACAGCCCCTAGGTTCAGTATCCCTGATTATTGTGATGCTTTGTTCTTCCCTTGTTCTTATGCACTAGGCACCCTGAGGTTGCTAGTTCTTGAGTGTACCAGGGGTGGCCAAACTACAGCTCATGAGCCAGATCCAGCCCCCAATGCCAATTCATCCGGCCCACACCGCCCATGCTGCTCCCGGAATTGGAAGTATAACGCGCCCATGCATGTGCAGAATGCTGCCATAAATGCACCCACGGCTGTCATAAACACGTTTACAACAGCCGCGGGTTCATTTACAGCAGTGTTCTGTACATGTGTGGGCACATTTTACTTCTGTTTCCAGTGGGAGGAACCACATGACCAGCCTGCTGAACCACATGACCATCCTGCAGCCCAAAAAGTTTGGCCACCCCTGGTGTAAGCCTTGTTGTGTCTCTCAACCATTAAGTCCTAGTTCAATTACAAAAGCACATTCTCTTAGTTTCACAACTCACTGTAAGAGTATTTTTTTAACAGATGCCAAATAAATGAATATGGAATGATGGTACAGGTTATAGCTGCACAAGAGTGTAGCTGTGTTATTGTGAAGCAGAGCAAAATAACTTTCTCCAAGACAATGCTAAAAATGTAGGCATCCCAAAGAAAAAATGAAACTTTGAAACTGGACTTCGGATCAGCATCAAACATGGCACAGATGTCGCAAGCAGTCGGCTCTTGCTCTGTGTAGATTTGGGTAAATTTAGGAAAAGCATTTTCCAGTTGTAATTTTTTCCCCCTGTACAGAAACAAGTGACCTTTTTGGGCTGCAGACTGGTCACGTCTCCAGATTCCAAATGCTATTATGTACCATCAAGTTGCTGCTAATGTGTGGTGACAATATAAGTTAATAACCTCCAAAAGGTCCGATCATTAACAGCTCTGCTAAGAATTTGCAAACTAACAGCATCTCAAGTTAGGTTGTTCTCTCATCTTATCAACCACCCACCCACCCTTCTTAGCAATATTGTCCTTTCCAGTAAGTCTTGCTCAGGTCTTGCAAATGAACAGCTCTGGCTTCCTTTATTGAGTCAACGTATCTTTATGTTAGGGCTCTGTCTTTTCCTACTGCCCCCACCCCCACCTTTCCCCAGCAATATTGTCTTTTATGGTCAGTTCTGTATTTTTATTATATGTGAAAATGTATTCATTTTTGCTCTAGTAAGAGTTCAGACTTGACTTGATTGAACACCCACTTTTCTGCTTTCCTGGCTATATATGGTATCCATAAGGCTCTCTTTCAACACATATTTCAAATGAGTTGATTTCACCACCACCAACACCGCCCTGTCTGTCCCCCCTGTTTTTCTTTTACATAGGATGGAAGGTTTTGGTTTTGGTCTCCACCAACAATCTTTGCTAACTTCCAGCTATCCCTTTATTTTTTTTATTTTCAGAAGATAAAGGGACATCTTTTGGAAAACAGCAACCATAGTACGGATCATGTGCTCATATTCTCAGATCCTTTAGCACTAGATAATTCTACATGAGAGAAGTTTCTGTTGGAATTTGTGTATAGTATATGTGTACTTAAACTTGTATTTTAAAAAGCCAGGAAACTGAATTCTTCAACAAGCAAAAAACACCTCCAGTCTATGAATGTGGGATATTTTTCTAGCAAACCCACAATTCAAAACTTGAGGGAATGGCCTGATATTGCTGCACAGAATAATGCCCATTTTGCCAGTAGCAAAAGATATGCCACGTTTTACAAGACAAAGGGAAGCCTGAATGTTTATCTAATTATTTTTAGCATTTTTATACTGCCTGACTTAGTGTAGATGCTACTCAAGGTGGTGAACAACATATAAAGATGAGATACAACAATACTGTTGACAACACAAATCGTAGCAGTCTAGATCAGGGATTCTCAATCTGTAGCCTTGTTGCTACAAAGGCTTCTCAGCAGATATAAATGACTGGCAGACAGACTTCTTGGGTAAAGGGTTACAGCTAAAAGACTTTATTTTCTACAGCATTTTATAAGTAAAAAAATAGCATAGGCTAACAAAATAGCTAACTGCTGAATAACAGCAGAATTACCCTGCGGACGTGCTTAATAGGTAACAGAAGTAAATTAGTTGGCTGATATTGACTAAAGGATTACCTTACCAAGGTTCTGGTAAGCAAACATACAGAACTTAGTTATTTATTGGTTACACAAGCTAAACAATAGATATTAGGGTGACCCAAGTCAAAAGGTCATGTTCTGATAAATTAAAGGTTCACAGGTCTGTTTACCCTGCTTAATTATTTATGAATTCCAGCCCACTGTGATTCCCCCACCTGGTGAACTGTTTTGAGCTAAGGGCGTGCCTTTAAAACTCCTCAGAGAAAATCTCTCTCTGCTCCAGCGGGCTGGGATCCTTTATATTAAATAATATAATATATGGTTTTAGGGTGATCTTGGGTACACACTAATTATCATCACTACATGGCCCATGGGCCAAATGCAGCCCATGACACCATTTCATGTGGCCCCTCATGCCTCCACCACACCAGGAAGTGCCATGTGGTGGAGGAAGGGCAAAATGGCCGTCCAACCCCCAAAGCTGTCTGAGGGAGCATCACCTAGCCCCTGGCTGAAAAAGGCTAAAAAAGGTTGAGAATTCCTGGTCTAAATGGTCTACATTCAAGAAAATGTGAATGGTAGTGAGCACAAAAGGATATTCTGTGGACCATCTTGACTGCTGCCATGGGTATTATCAGCATTCAGACTCCCCTTTCCTATGTAAAGCTAGGTATTATTTTCCCTGCTGGTAACGCGGGTACAATACTTTCAGGCAATATTGGGCCACTTCCTGGCATTTTGAATTGTCAATATGGAAGCACAATATCCCATATTAATAAACAGGAGGTTTTTTTTAATTAATCAAATCAGATATGCCAATGCAAGTGCTTTGTCTAAATAATAAACACCTTTTCTAAATCCTCATTTTAAAACTTATTGTTTGGGGTGCAAGTGGACACAACCAAAAAGCAATGGGCACGGAATGGTGTGATTGCCCTCATCTACTTATGGTATTTTTCATCTCTCCTCTTCTGCAGTCTGAAATGGGATCAGGGCTCCATTACTCACTTTAGCACATAATATAATCATCACCATCAATTTGATAAATAATGAAGATAACAATACAAAACAACTGAAAGACATTTAAGTTTAAGGGAACATTCACAACTAATTACTTCATGGACAGATCTAAACAGACGTGATGCTGATGATCAATAACCCAGTCTGTTGAAGTTTTCTTCTTATGTACAGTTAAAAAATTAAAGTCAAACAAGGAGCCTTCATTTTTTACCTGGGGAAAGATGCTGGAGTCTTAGGAATTTAACTTTTCCCCTTTGCACAGTGTTCCTGGTCTAAATCAGCCCTCTCCCCCCCACAGCTGCTGTGTCCCCTACAAATGTAAAACATACACTCATGATCAGTGATGTAATGTTGGTGTTCACCATGACAGTTTTCACAGTCATGTTCCCAAATAGGGTTCCTGCAGGAGTTTCTGTTTTTGCATTCTCTCACTCTCTGCATCTGTGTAAAAGAGAAAGAGACTGACGAGCAATACTACATAGCATAATATCCCATTTCTTACAGTCATCAGGCAGTCACAGAATAGTGAGCTGGAAAAGCATAAAATAGTAGTTAATTTATCATTTCTTCCCTTGACATTGCACGGAATGCATAAGAGAGATATACAGCATGGGTCCCCCAGCAGCACAATCCCCCCGGAGGCACATTTTCTGTCTGTCAGTGATGGTGGACCTCATGACCCAATGTCTGATTAGGGTTGCTAGTCCAGCTGAACCCCATCCTCTGAGATTAGAGGACCCAAATATGAGAAGGAAGAGATTGTTCGCTCACAGTGCAGATTCTGGTGGTGCCATGATGTCACAGAGGCAGGACAGGCTCAAGTTTAGAGGTGGCAGAAATGCTTTGGGGCTGGCTTATCATAGAAACTAGAAAGTGAGGAATCCAGATAAGTGGGCCCAGAATTCAGGAAAAACCCAACAAGCAGGGGGAGAGGGAGAGATACATCCTTGGTGGCTAGCCTGACAGTCAGATTTGCCCAGTTCCTGCAATGATTGCTGCCAATTCTGCTAAAGTTCACATTCTACATTGTTTTGTACTAGAAGCTGCTGGCTTGTAGCATTCAGATTTTTACAATAACTAGGAAACAACCATTCTGATCATACTTCTAAAATGGAAACGTATTTCATGTGTGTGTTTTAAATTGCAACGGCAAGAAAAACTAATTTTGGTTTGTCTTTGAACTAAATCACAGTTTTTAAAGGTAACTGTCTAACCTCTGCTTTTCTTCCTGAAGAGCTGATCCATAGCCATAACATGTTCAGGATGCAAAAAAGAAAAGAAAAAAACAAATTTTAACTAGAAACAGTTGGTATTGCCTATCAACGAATCCTAAGGAACTAGCATTTGTATGTATTCACTAAATTATTACATCGAATGCGTCAGCTTTTTTAAGGTACATGCCACACTCCATATGGAAGGAAATCCAAATGTAAATCTCTTGCAAATCATTGGTGTGTATAAAGTACATAGTTGATTGACACATGCTTTCACTTAATGAGGGTAATTACAAAGAACAACAATTCCAAACCACATCTGTTCAATGTAACCGTCTTGTAGTGCCATGTAGCATATATCGAGAGCTATCAGAAATGCCAGTTTTGCCACAAATCATGCACAAGCATACTTGTAAGACAAGAAACAGATTAATAAGCATCAACACTTTCCCATAAACACTTGTTGAGGAGAATAAAAGCTGTTCTCGCTGAAGGAAATTATTTCGAAGTGGACACTTTCTCTTGGAGCAGTCAGGAAAGAGAGGGGGTGACAGGAAGGACAGAAGTCCATGAATGAGAACTTATAAAGAATATTTCTTCCAAAGAGGGCACTAAATTTTGAAAATCTGACACCTGTGTCTCACACAAACAAGCATGAGATTCTCTGCATTATTCAGTTATTGTTCTGAACTAAAATTTGATTGCGACTAATTTAATTGTCAACTATATTGAGAAAGATTTTGTGGCTCAAAAGGCACTTACTATATCAGGGACATTAGGCCATGGAAGAAATCTTTCCCCTGACATGATGGTGGTCAATATTTTGTTTTTACAAAATTAGTCATGATTTTGAGTGGACATATGCTTTAAAGAAAGGCCAAAATACATGTCACCAGTATTCTTGCACTCATGTACCCATGTACGTGTCACAAAATGCTTTCAAGTGTAAAAGCAAAAGGTTTCCCTTGTTCGAAAGCCAATCGTATCTGACTCTAGGGTTCAGTGCTCATCTCTGTTTCAAAGCCGAAGACCCAGCGCTCTCTGCTTCTGCAGACGTTTCCGTGGTCATGTGGCAGGCATGACTAGACATCAGAGCGCACAGAACACTGTTACCTTCCCACCAAAGTGCTCCCTATTTATCTACTTGCAATTTCTGTCTTTCGAACTGCTAGGTTGGCAGGAGCTGGGACAAAGACGGGAGCTCATTCTGTCCTGCAGTACTTGGGAATTGAACTGCTGACTTTCCACCTTCCAGTCAGCATCTTAGCCACTTGAGCCACTGCAGTACACTGTAGTACACTTTCAAGTGTACATGGACTTAATTCGGTCATATTACTCTGAAAAAAATATAATACATATGGACAGGTAAGGATTTATGGACCACCCTATATATGTTGCACAAATTGATAACCAAATGCTGAGTAACAAAAACCAACCATTAATGGTCACAGAGGAAGACTAGGTAGGAAACACAGTGCTCAATTCTCCTTCATCAATATTTCTGATCCTAAAATCCTCTCCCTTGCTGTTTTTTCAGTGTAGAGAGAAATAGCAGAGAATTCCACATAATGAATGCGTACACATAACAAAGTAAGCAATGGCTCATGGGTTAAGCTATTAATTGAACATAAGACAACAACAAAAACTGCGTTTTGCCTTCCACCTCTCTGCATTCTTTCTTCTTTTTTGTTGGTGTGTCATTTAGGATGCCTAGCTTGAGAAAAATGCCAGGCACAAGCAATCATTGCAAGTCTGGATGTCAAAAAAATATTAAGAAGCCAGCATTTATGAGCTAATAACGAACCATGGTCTCTGTGGTTTGTGGCTGGTCAACAACCCAAGCTTGCTAGCATGGGTGGATTTGTCCATCATCACCAGGCATATATTATTAAAGTCAAACTATAGCTAGTTGTGACATGCAAATATAGTTTGGTCCTGAGGCTTCAAATTTAACATTTTCTTTTTTAGAATTATTAAGACATATTTTAAAGGATGTGTATAAATTGATGCCATGATGTCCCACTCTTATGTCTGACGAAGTGGACTTGATCCACGAAAGCTCACATTTGAATACAGGAGTTAGTCTCTAAGGTGCCATAATTTATTTGTCTTTTTGTTGTTTTGTTTACTCTCTGATATGTTTGCGCAAACTAACACAGCTACCACTTTCAGCCATTCAAGGTGTTTCATAAGTTTGCTTTTAGTAAACAGAGCAGCTAGGATTTTGAACGCTTTCTAAAACCTGAAAACTATACAGTAGTAATCTTATATACTCTTACTGAGGAATGAACTCAGTGCAACTTAATTCTAAGTAAAGATGCATACAATTGTGTTGCACATCTGTTAAAAAACACAAATCTAAGTTTTCCTATCTAGTGTCAATGAATGCATAGGAAGTGTGGGATAATATTCAAACAAATAGACAGTAGAAACAAAGAAATCATAAATAATATTACAAGTTTTCTTAACCATGTACACAGGATAGGTGCTTTTATTCAAATACTGTTTAACATTCAGGGTCATGTTTTTAATAGCAGAGGGGCATGGAATTATAGCCAGTCAGTCATATGATATCAGACAAGTCATTAATGTAACATGACTTTGTTTGCTTTTATATGACAGAAGACATTACAAGACATGGCTGACACATGGTATTATAGCTGAATAAATAAATAGCTTGATTTTGAAACACAAAGGTTCTCAGATATGTTTTGTAAAGAACAGCTCTTTTTTATTTTTCTTTAAAGCCCAAGATGTATTCACTTGTTTGATGCAGAAATAGTTTCCCATCAAACGTGTCTTGCACAGCTACAACTGACTAAATTAGAGTTTGTCATATATAAGTGTTAGCATACGCTATGGAAAAACCAACAGCAATTTTCCTCAAGACTCTCACTCTCTTTCGGATGTTGCCCTTTATACAGGACCCTAAATCTGTACTGAAAGATTAGGAACAAAACTTTATCCAGATGGGAAAAAGTTGGGAATGAATTGTAACATTTGATGAAAATCGTAGGACACATTACTGCCAAACTGAAGCTCTGAATGGCAACTTTTATTAATTTGCATGGAACAGATTTCACAGTAACATCAGAGGGATTTCAGAATGGCAAACTCCTTACTTTTACATCACTAAGAATCTAAACAGTGTTCTTTTATGTGCCAGAATGTAAAAATATTCACTGATTTTTCTCTCTTTTGTTTTAAATCAGAAAGCCGGACTGGTGGTACTCTGCACCATAAATGATGCCGTAAAATGTGTTTACAAATGCTGCAGACTCGTTTATGGCTGTAGTGAATGCGTTTATAGCGGGATTCATTTACAGCTGTAGTAAATGAGTTTACAATGGCTGTAAATGAGTCCATGGTCAATTCCAGTGGTGGGTGGTGGTGGCTGGAGCAAGGTCAGGGGGCGGATTATTTGGCACAGTGGGCCATAACTGACCTGCAGGCCATAGGTTGCGAACCCCTGCTTTAAACAGATTAAACACACACACACACACACATACACACACACACACGCGTGTGTGTGTGTGTGTGTGTGTGTGTGTGTGTGTGTGTGTGTGTGTGTGTGTGTGTGTGTGTGTGTGTGTGTGTGTGTAACTTCCAGGGACATACAGACCAGGTAGGGCCTTACAGACCAGGTAGGGACTTATGGGCCACCTTGTACTTCAAGACTTAAGAAACCAATAAGAAATAAAGATAGGATGGTTGGGAAATACTCAGGGGCTTTTCCCCATCATGTTTTCATGTTTTCATTTTTCAGACCTCGTGTGCAACTTTACCATCAAACCAATCCCCCCCCCCCCGTGCAAGCTGAAGATCACACGTGCAAGCTGCAATGTTACTAGTGCATTTTTAGTGATATACTATATTAGAGTATAGTACATAGAACCAGCACCTGTCTCTTGGACCTCCTTTTTGCACTAAATCACTCTGATAGAACTTGATCCTCTGAGTCCTCATACCCTCCGCTGGCTGTTGCTGCAGAGAAGAATGGCTGCAAGCAATATTCTTACCCATACCAAATATGTACGCCTGAAGCAAATTTCCACAGAACCAGCTGTTTCTAGGTTATCTTGGCATCTGATTAAATGATTGGGGGGGGGGGAGAATTCCAGAGGGGAAGACGGAAGAGGTACTTTAAAGGCTGCCGGAGAGTGGCGATAGGGTTAGAAGAAGACTGAAGAGGCACAGCTGTGACAGCTGAAAGCAGAATAAGCTGCTGCTGATCTGTTTCTCTGCTTATCACAACACCCATCAATCAATTCCAATCTCAGCAGGCCTACCAAGTTTACCACACTCCAACTCTCAAAAAACTGACTGCTCAGCCTTGTAATCCACTTCAAAAATTGTTCATCTGAGGAAATGGCAGAGGAACTGCTACCCACACATAGGGAAAGTGTTACCGTAATGCTGGGAGGTTGTTCTCTCATTTTTATTTTTCCAAAAAGGGGCACACAGAAAGAGCCTCCTCGAAGACTGTGGTATTTTTGAACCACAGTCTGGTAATGGCAACCTTGTGTTGCTGGCTAATCTTTCTTACACTGGGTCAGGCAAAAGAAATTGCAGAATAAAATCACCAAAATGTCCCTTCATTTTGGCAGTTTCATATCTGGCCTAGACTTGGAAGAAGATTTTTCAAAAACATATTTACAAGTCTCCTATTATTCAGAACTTTTTTGCCCCTTGTGCCTTTTCTTACTAACGTGTCTTCTTTAATTCTCACCCAAGTGGTACTAGTCTTGACTTTGTTGTACATGTTGCTAAAGACTTCTCATTGTGGGCAGCCTAAATCCCATCTGTTTACTGTGACTAAATTGCAAGCTGTAACCTTTACCCTAGCCAGAACGAAGAGAGTCATTAAAAAATATATCCTAGGGGTATGTAAAGAAATTAATTAAGAGTCTGGAATCAAGCTATGAAAATAATATTTCAAAAATATACGCCAACAGTTACACACCAAGCATTGTCAATCCAAGTGAAACTGAATATGCTGAAGGATGGGCCACAGACAATAAGCTATTTTCAGAACGTTAAAATGGTATGTTAGGAACATAGTTGCGTATAAATTGTAATTTCATTCCACTACTAGCTCTAGTAAAAAGATTACACAGATTTTTGTCAAATTTACCGAAATATGTTTGAATCACAATTATAGCAGGAAACTAAATACTTGCATATATCAAAGGTGACACCTTTGTTGTAACACTTCCTTTAAAATAATGACTGAAACCCAGTAGTAGGTTGCAGCTAAACTGGCCCCATTGAATCAATGGCGCTTAAAGAAGAGTTGATTCATTAAATCTGCAGAGATTCTAGTTGCAAGTTACTGTTAATTTCAGCCACTGTGTCTCCCCATGTTCAGTATTCCTTTTTCTTGTAGATAGTACAGCGTCCAACATTTGGGATAGAACATTATACAGTAAAACCTCTACATATGATTTTTTTTTTCATTCCACGAAGCTATTTGCATGTCGAAAAATTTGTACAGTATGTCAAAAACACATTGCATTACCAGAAGAGGTCACTATGCCACCGTATATTTTTTGTATGTCACTATTAAAAATTTGTATGTCGAATATTTTTTAGTCGGGATTTCTATGTCGATTTTTTTGTAAGTTGAACCGTTTGTATGTACTATTATAATAGTGTTAACCATAATATTAATCTAAAAATCACCACACTTCAAATTGGCTCTCCAGGCTTGCAATCTAATTTTGAAACTCAAACAACTATAATAATAATTATAATAATTCAGCCCTAACATCTGGCCAGAATGAATATTGATTTCTCTTTCTCCCACACCCCATGCTTTTCTCTCACCATTCCGCAAGTTTACCTGCATTACCAACCCACACACATCCACACAGAGCCCAATAAAGCTGTTGCCCAACCACATTTTCCACTCTTACTTATGGTTTCAGCAGTGGCCAGAACTGCATTTGCACAGTTATAACTGATGCACCAGCTGTGCCCATTCCTTGAGATGCCTGATTTGGTTGCAATGACACTTACCTGTAGTTGGATTACTGTAACATGCTCTATGCGGGGCTGCCTTTGAAGACAATCTGGAAGTTCCAACTGATTCAAAATGCAGCAGCCAGACTGTTGACTGGGGCCCACTATAGGGAGCATATAATACCCCTACTACACCAACTGCTGAGAGAAGCCCAGTTTACCCCCCTCTCTCTTATGCTTAGAAGGATAAAAGTTACTGAGGCTTAGAAGGAATTTCTCCCATGATTTTTTTCTGAGTCCAGGGTTATAAAGGTTTCATGAGTGTACTCCAGCCTGACAAGAGGCTTTTGGGACAAAAAGTTGAGAAAGTGGGGTACAAGTTCATCCAAAGACATTTTAGAACACTGTGATACCATGGCTGTGCCTAAAGCCATGTCATTAATCTAATGGCACATACTACCTTAATAGTGTATGAATACAAAGTTACCAAATGGAATAGCTTTATTCAGAGAGGCATTCATGATGGCTAGTGGAAGCAGGTTACAATACACAACCACTTACATTGAAATAAATGATGTTAATCTAAAGCAGTGGTTCCCAACATGAGGCATAGGCCCTGCAGTGGGACTTCGCTTTCCAGAAGTCTAAATCAGTTCATTGACTGATCAGTGCTTTGGAGAATTGACTTAGGCTTCTAGGAATTGAAGTCCAATAATCAAAGGTTGGGAAACGCTGGTCTAAAGGTACCAAAATATTTTTGTTTTTGCTATTACTCAAAGAGACTAATAGAGCTACCATTTTGAAAACCATTGCAGTGATGGTATCATTACTTAATGTAATGGGCCCTCCAAGGTTACTCAGTTTGTGTAGTTCGAGTAGAAGAAAGCCTGGCTGAGGCTGCTATTGTAGATCTATTTGGAGCTGAACACATATGTTTCTGAGGAATTCTTTCAACAGGCTTTGCAGGCGCACCCCCCCAATAACGGACACAGACAACATTGAAAGTGGATAACAGCAAAGGGCCACATTTATTGATTCAATGCCCTAGTCCGAATTATAAATTTGTATTGGTAAAACGACCAATCATAATTCCTAAGGCAAGCAGGCCGAAGTAACACTGGTAAGGTACCACCCCAAAATTGCCAACGGCAATTGGTTACAATGTATCAATTTGTATCAATTTGTTTGTCAACAACAAACAAATTGTTGACCGTAGTCAATAACTAACTCATGACCCCACCCTCTGACGCGTATCCGTGAAATCACAGGGGTGATGCATGCTGGTTAGCAATCACCATCACCCCATCGCCTGGTTCGTCGTTGACCGGACAACGTTTAACTAATTTATTCCTGTCTAGTGTTGTCCAGTCAACTGCGAACCTGCCGGATACTTGTGGGTCATACTGTTTACCTTACCAGTGCTACCCGCCCATGTGACCAAAGTCAACAGCAGTAATGGAGAAAGACCCCTATATCAAACCATAGCCACAGTGTGGGGTGGGCAAAAAAGCCAGGACCCGAAGCCAATATGGGTCCCAACCAAAAATTCCCACCCGGCCCCGAAGCGACCATAATCACACTGTTAACTAGGGAGGGGGTGGAGGGGAAAAACTTCTCCGCTCCGTCGCTGAGGCAAAATGGCAGCACGGCTGCCTCGTGGCCACCCCTTTTATCAAGGCGGTGGCCACGCCTCTAACTACCCGGATTCTCTGTCCTGTGGGGGGGGGGGGGCCCGCAAAGGGCGCGGCGGCCATTTTGGCGCCGCGCTTGCATTGCAGGCGCACCCCCCCAATAACGGACACAGACAACATTGAAAGTGGATAACAGCAAAGGGCCACATTTATTGATTCAATGCCCTAGTCCGAATTATAAATTTGTATTGGTAAAACGACCAATCATAATTCCTAAGGCAAGCAGGCCGAAGTAACACTGGTAAGGTACCACCCCAAAATTGCCAACGGCAATTGGTTACAATGTATCAATTTGTATCAATTTGTTTGTCAACAACAAACAAATTGTTGACCGTAGTCAATAACTAACTCATGACCCCACCCTCTGACGCGTATCCGTGAAATCACAGGGGTGATGCATGCTGGTTAGCAATCACCATCACCCCATCGCCTGGTTCGTCGTTGACCGGACAACGTTTAACTAATTTATTCCTGTCTAGTGTTGTCCAGTCAACTGCGAACCTGCCGGATACTTGTGGGTCATACTGTTTACCTTACCAGTGCTACCCGCCACACGGAGGGGCTTCACAGAAGACCTGACGCCCCCCCCCCAGACCGTCAGCTCGGTCAACAGGCCTGCTCGCCAGTCACCCAACAGGAGGTCCATACCTCCTCGCGACAGATGGACCCCATCCCCTGCATAGAGGTCGTAATTTTGCAGACTAATATCGGGGTGATGACTAACCCGCCCCCAAGCCCTGGTGGTAAGAAACCGCGCCACCGCCTTGTTGACCGCGCGCCTTGCGCGGTCAAGCGCAAGGAGGTTAACGCCCCCTCTGTAAGAGTGGCGCGGAACAATGTCCGACCAAACCAGGGTTGTGGCAGGCCAGACATAGTGCAAGTAGGCGAGTTCCTCGCAAATCGCATGCTTGAGCGATAAGCCGGTGACCTGGCCCAAATCATTGCCCCCCAGGTGGATAATTAGAATGTCAGGCGGGTCAGCCCCCAGGCCAGAAAAAAGGAAAGGCCTCAGCTCCTGCCATAACATCCCAGGCTTACCATGCCATGCGAGACTGGCGTGGTCACCCAGTCCCAGTCGGGGTCCCCACTCTGTCGCCGCAGCGTAACGCGCTGCCCTGTGCACATAGCTGTGGCCCACCAGCCATACTGTCACCGGTGTAATACGACACCCAGGGTCTGCAATAAAATTGAGAAAAAAGGAAGGTAAGGTGACTGAATTGGTACTCATGGCGGGAGTGGGCGCACATAAAACTGAAAACACTGTGAGCCCCACCTCCCCATGCTGCGTATGTCAGCCCCAGAGTACCCAAAAGCAGCTGCTGTAGAGGCTGCACCAATACGGAACGAATGTGTGCCATAACGGGCACCTGAAAAACCCACCCTGGTGAGGGCTATGGCTGTCACCTTCCAAAACTGAAATTTAGTAAGGGGAGACCCATCTTGGTGACAGAAAAACGGGCCGTGGTGCCAGCCACGCAGTGCCAGGTACTCCTGTAGGGCACCAACCGGACAGATGTCTGCCAAAGAACACCGTAGCAGTCTTACTCCACTGCCTACGCCGTGCTGATCTGTTTTTGAGGAGCGAATCCTCAACTGGGCCCAGTCTTTGGCAACGTAGACATCTCCGAGTTCCAGTGCCCTACCACTTGCATCCGCCTTAGACAGCATCACGAGTTCGCTGACGCGGAGCGCTCCAAAAAATGCCACCGTTGTGGCTGCATGAAAAAGGGCTGCCTCATAATGATCAAAACAGAGGCCTGGCCAGCCCCGGGCCAACTGGGTAAGAACCCCTGGGGAAATAGGGTGCCGGTCGTCCGGGCAACGCCCGCGCTCGCGCACCCACCCCTCCAAAACGTGTCTCACGCGGAAGTCAGAGGTGGTATCCACATGACCCCCTACTTTGGCCATAAAAGCCAACGCCGAGAGCTTGGATGCTATGGTGCGAGGTGCAAGGCCCTGTGCATGGAGGTGGACCATGAACCGCAGTACATGGTCCACCGGAATAGGCCAGGTCTCTGGCAAGTGAAATTGAGTGGCAAAAACCCTATATGAACTGAGTGCTTGTTGATACGCCTTACGCGTGCGTGGCGCTAGTGAAAGGCCAATCGCCCGGTTCACCTCTCCTTGCCAATAGTCCACATCTCGTCCGGGAGTGGCGAGGGAAATTCCTCCGCATCCGGGGCCAAGGCGCGGAACCGGGAGATCTGCAGGCGGGACAAAGCATCAGCAATATCATTATTAACCCCTGGGACATGCCTGGCCCTGAACAAGACATTGAGGCGCAGGCAGCGCAGCACAAAATGGCGCACTAGATCCATAACCCTGGGCGATTTAGAAGTCTGTGCATTGACAATGTGTACCACAGCAGCATTGTCGCACCAAAAATGCACTACCGAATTAGCCCACTGTTCGCCCCATAGCATCAAAGCCCCCAGAATGGGAAAAAATTCCAGGTATGTGAGATCCCGCAGGCGACCTGTGCCTGCCCATGCCGGTGGCCACCCACCATAGGCCCACTTCCCATTGAAGTACATCCCATAGCCCAGGGATCCTGAGGCATCAGACTGGATCTGGAAATTGGGGGAAGCCAGGAGGTCCGACCTCCAAAATGAGACCCCGTTAAACTCCCTCAGGAATTGCAACCAGACGAACATGTCTGCCCTGATAGCCCGGGTGAGCCTAACTCTGTGGTGGGGCCTGGATAACCCTGCCATGGCGTCGCATAAGCGCCGGGCAAAAGCCCTGCCCGGTGCGACCACCCTGCAGGCAAAATTAAGGTGCCCATGTAGCACCTGGAGTTCCCTCAGGGATGCCTTACGCTTGGCCAGCAATTCCGAGATAAGGGTCACTATCCTGGACACCTTATCATCCGGCAACCTAGAAGCCTGCTCTACTGTGTCAATCTCAACCCCCAGGAATACTAACTTGGTCGATGGGCCCTCGGTCTTTTCGGGCGCTAAAGGGACACCAAGTTCCTGCATTAGCGTCTGAAATGTATTGAGGAGACGTGCACACGTGTCCCAGCCCCGTTCACCCCCGAATAAAAAGTCATCCAGGTAATGGGCTACAGACCGGGACCCTGACCTGCGGACAAAAGCCCACTCTAGGAAAGTACTAAAACGCTCGAAGGCCGAGCATGATATGGAGCAGCCAAAAGGCATGGCCTTATCAAAATAATATTCCCCTTTAAATTTAAAACCCAGCAATTCAAAGTCACCCGGGTGCACTGGCAAGAGGCGAAAAGCTGACTTAATGTCGCACTTGGCCAGCAAGGCACCCGGGCCACACGAGCGCACCATGCGCAGCGCATGGTCAAACGATGTATACCTGACCGAACAAAGGTCATCAGGTATAGCATCGTTGACCGATCTGCCGGCTGGGTAGGACAAATGATGAATAAGGCGAAACTCACCTAGGGACTTTTTGGGAACCAAACCCAATGGTGAAACCTTAAGGTTGGGAAAAGGGGGTGCAGGAAAAGGTCCAGCGACCCTGCCCGCGTCTAATTCCTTTTTAATGCTGGCCGCAGCCACCTCCTCCCTTCCTCTGAGGGATAACAGGTTGGGAGCATCCTGAGGGGATCTAACACCCATAAAAGGGATACGAAATCCCTGCTTAAAACCTTGAATGAGATACTCTCTGTCCTCCCCCTTTGGGTACGATGCGAGCCAGCGCTCCAGCATGTCCACCTTAATTGGGGAGGGGGCCTTTTGGAGAACTAGTTCCCTCCGTGGCAGCCTTGCCAGCCCACTGTCCACCCCTCCCTCTGCCTCGCGCCCCCCCAGGCTTGGGACAAGCCGAGGCTGCGTGGGGACCAGAACACGTGGGACACTCATGCTTATACCTGCAGTTCTTTCGGTTGCAGGAACCATTTGACGAGAAAGTCCAGCACAGCAGGCGGGCTGGAACCCCCTGCCCCGCCGGTTGGCGGGTAACCTGCGCTGGAGCTGCTCGCTGGACCGCATGTCCACAATGGTATCTATCCCCCGGGGCAGGGCGTGTGGGTGTCATATACAAGAGCCACAGTCTCTGGCAGGGCTCATCCCATCTCATCTCGGGATGGAGGGGAATCCTCATACGGAATTCCTCATCATAAGCTAGCCATGAGGGGCCCGGGAAATCTACCATCGCCCTATATATGTTGTCCAAATATTGGACCATGGGAATAGCTAGATCCGGCCGCGCCCTCAAATATACCGCCATATATATCAAATAAGCGGGGAGCCAGTTAGCCCAGGTACGCGGCGGCTCGCGGCGGCGTGCCTGCTCCTTGTCCTTCTCATCCTGACCCTCCCTTTCTTCCTTGGTGGGCTCTCTGTTCAGGAGTGAGAAGATATCTACATACTCCCCCCTCCAAATCTTTTCTCTGGTAGCCTGTGCCAAGTGATCGCCCAGTGGCAAGGAATACCCTGCCGTCGGCAAAGCCGAAAAGGGGACAACAGGCCTGGTAAAGGGAGCCGGAGCTAACCCTGCCACCCCCAAGACATTGCCAGCAGTGTAAGAGCCTAGGCCCACCCCCGTGGGCATGGTGGCAGTCGTTGTCGCCGGGTGGGGCACCAGAGGGGTAGTCCCCGCACCACCCGAGCGAGGCCAAGGCCACTGAAAGGCCCCCCCTATATTGGGAATATGTGTAGATGTACTCGTTTGCACCGTATACTCACATGCTGCACCCCCGTGGGCCGCCCCCACCGGGGGTTCTGGCCCACTGGGGGCGTCGGAGCTCACGACCGATGTAGAGCTCATCACCGGGGCTTGACCCGCACCAGGTTGCTGGCTGGGGAGCTGTGAGGCAGTGGCCGTAGCCGCGCCACCCGCCTGCAGCAGCTCAACCCTCCCCGCCGGCTGTTGTCCTGCTGCCGTTAGCGCCTCCAAAGGTACTCCAAAAGGGGCACCTGCCTGACTGGCCCGGGCCAAAGACGCCTCGAGGGCCGCAATACGTGCCAGTAAGGAGTCCACATTAACCATGGGTAAAGGGCCGGCCGGCCCACCTGATCCTTGCATGGGGACAGGACTCTGCACCCCAGGGGCCGTATATTGCCATTGACTACCGCCGAAGCCCGGGAGGGCTGGTGGATTAACCTGCCAAGGCAGGGAGCCGGGCCACCCCCCAAGGCTAGAGGGCCCCGGGAGAGGCTGCGGCCCAACAGGAATAGGCCCAACCGATTGAGCAGGAGGATGAGCGGTGCCCACCGCTCGCGGGCCGCGGGCCGGAACTCCCTCCGCGCCCGCACTTTGATCGGTCCAAGGGGCGATAGCCCCCATGCCACCAGCCCCGGCCGGGGATGGCAAAGGTGGCTGCTGGGGAGGCGGCACCGCGGTCCTCCGACCCGGATTACGCCTCCGAACCACCCGAGCTGCATTCGCAGCAGCCTTCTTTTTGGAAGGCATCTCACCGCAGCAGAAAGGGAAGCTAGCTAGTAAACGGAACCAAAAGGCTTCCCGGTAGCACCAACGAGCGACGGAGACGCAGGGGGAAAAACTTCTCCGCTCCGTCGCTGAGGCAAAATGGCAGCACGGCTGCCTCGTGGCCACCCCTTTTATCAAGGCGGTGGCCACGCCCCTAACTACCCGGATTCTCTGTCCTGTGGGGGGGGGCCCGCAAAGGGCGCGGCGGCCATTTTGGCGCCGCGCTTGCATTATCATCCCTTCTGCTATTCAACAGTTGTGTGCATGGATAGCAGTGATGAACATTGTCTCTCAGCCTCCTGTATGTAGTCCTGTATGTTTGTTCATGGCAATACCAATTCTTCCTTTATCTGCCTATTTGATATGATTGTTTCTGAGCCTCTGGATGGCATCACACCCCATCCATATGCGATTGTATGGCCACTTATTCCTCTTGTTGATTATCTCAGCCTGGATGTGTCAATAGAGGCCCTGGATGTAGAAATCCTTTTTTAAGGAGGAACATGTGGAGAATAACTCTTTACCTTCCCATTTCTTAAGAATAATTAAAATACAGTATTTGTCTTTTAGTTTCTTTAACATATAATACCTGAATGCTGTAAGATGCTCAGCTGTGGTTCTAGAAACCCTCTTTGGCCACTTCAGTTCTGCCTCAACACTCAAATCACACCACAAGATAGCAACAGAACGCAAAGTATGAGAGAGCACTTAAACATTCCTGCTCTACCATTGACTGAAACTAAAGCCCTCTAACCTGAAAAGTGACAGTGACACTGTCTCTCTTTAAGTTACAATCACACTTATTGAAGTTATCTTTTAAATAACGAGGAAAGGAAATAATGTACAAATGCCATAAATAAAAATAAAAATAAGGACAAAATTGATGGTGCATGTAGCAGGTGGCAGAGCATAACATCAAACCAACAAAGAGTGCATATATCACAATTAAAAGGATATCTCTTAGTCAAGAAGTCAGAATTTTGCCTAAATGCCATTGATAGTGTCAGCTAGAGTAGACTGGCTGAATCAAGGGAATTTATGTAAGAGTTGATTTACCATTAATTTATCATTAATTTAATGAATTTAGTCTTGTTGGGGTTAACAATGGGATTAAGGCCAATTGCAGTGTACTGTATTGCAACCATAGTGAAGAGAAAAGTAGGCATTGAGTGGCCAGATAGGCAAAAGAGGAGGTCAATTAGATAGATAGATAGATAGATAGATAGATAGATAGATAGATAGAATAGTATAGTAGGAAGACCAGTGAATTCCAGTACAACTAGCAAAAACACCCTTTCTGTGTGAATACTTAAATACCAAGGTTCAGATGTGCAACAACAAACTCTAGATCAACCCAGAACAAGCAGAGAAAATATCCCTGTGGATAAACCCAAAAAGTTCAATATAAGGAAAAGTAAAGTTCCATCCTGATTTGTGATGGTTCATTCACACATTCAAGGAATATCCATGATCTGAAACTTGGGTCCACTCAGTATTTTGAATAGGTAATACTCTTTGTGTTAAACATGGTCCCTTTGAAAATCATAAGCTACAAAATTGTGAAATCCCATAACATTAAGGCACCTTTCTTCTTCAGGCTGTTCACTATGTTGTTGGTGTTTTTAATCACATAATTAAATATCTCACATAATAACATAATTTCAAGATAATTATCACATTTAACTGCCTGTTTATTAGCCCAGTTATCATTTCTTATTTGCTCATTTACGGTTTTAGCTTTTCGAGAGAAGGGTTGGGGAAGAGCAGGAATGGTTGGAAAGCATTATCCTTCCTCAAGAAGAGGATTCATGTTGTGGCAATTATGGGACATTACTCATCCTTCAGATATTTTCATGCACTTTCTGAGGATGATACTGCAAATTCATGCTGTTTTCAATGCTCTGCAACATGCTTTATTAGAAAATTGATGCACTCAACTCTTGCTTCCATGCCGACAATTTTGCTAACATTCATGGAATGAGTAAGTGCTCCAACATAGTGCTGGCCAGGTTATCCTGCTTATAGTAATAGGGTAGACCATACTGCCCGTGACTCAACGCCGAGTGTCAGGTGGTGGTTAACTAACCTGACAACCCTGAGGACTAATGGCTTTGGGTGCCAAAATCCATGGGGAAGGGTGATGGTCCCAAATTGGATTAAATCCCTCTTGAATCCATCTTGATGGAAGGCAGCAGCTTCATTAATACTGGCCTGGGGCTGATGAGGACTTTAAGTGCCAAAAGACTCAGAACCAGAAAGTGACTCACGGAACTGCATCAGTAGTATGGGTGTCATGCTGCAATGCAGAAGACAGATGAAAGGCCACTGCAATATATTCTCAGGACAGTCTTCATTGTACAGGTACACAGAAAGAGCCTCCTCAAAAACTGTTATTTGTGAACTACAATTGGACATATCCTAGTAACGGAGACCTTGTGTTGCCAGCTAATCTTTCTCACACTAGGTCAGGCCAAAGAAACTGCAGAATGGAGTCACCAAAAGGTGGCTTCATTTTGGCAGTTTCATGTCAGGCCTAGCTAGGCATGGAAGAAGAAATAGTTCAGTAACATTGGTATTACACAGGTATTGCACTCAACAGTGAAGGCTTAGGAGACTTGCCAATATCTTGGTGGTTTTAGTTTATCTTCTGTTAGCTTGTGTGGCTTACTTCTGGACCTTGTAGATCCCCTGGGCAAGGATCATAATTGTGAATGGTTGTTTATGTTAGGCTCTAAGAGTACATAGCCTGTGTATGTCTATTCAAAGTTAACAGTGAGTTCAGTTGATTTGATCTTTCATCCAGGGAATCAGATATATGATTTGGAACAGCAGTTTAAACACGTCTGAAGGTCACAAATTGTTTAAATAAGTGTGCCATCAAGTTGATTCCAATTTATGCCAACCCTTTCCAGGGTTTTATCATATTCTGCCGCTGAATATTCCTGTTCATCTTGGCTTAATAGTGCACACACATGACTAATAGACACTCAGCTGAATCAAGCAATGTGTATCATCACAGGCTGTATTTGACCAACAAACATCCACTGGAACCCCATCTTGAGCCATATTCCACCACCACTACTAAGAAGATCTCTGTCGTTATTAAACCTATGGATAAAATAGTAGGCATACAAATCGAATAAATGAAATGAAATGAAATGAACAACCCTCTCTTTCCAATTCATTCCAATATAACAGCCCCCTTTGCCCAACAATTAAAATCTAGACACCCTGCTTGGCGCTCTGCAATCAACCTACAGAATAACCATTTCAATATTTCAGATGCCTGGATGGAACTCTGACAACATATATTTCCAATTCCCCACCATCACATAGCCAAGAATCCCTGTGAGTGTCCAGCCAGATTCCCCCTTCCTAGACAGCAGTGGAGGATGCTGAACAGAGTGAGGACCGGCTGTGGTAGATGCGGAGCCACTCTGTTCACATGGGGATGGAAGTCCTCTTCCCAGTGTGACTGTGGAAAAGAAGACCAAACTATGGACCACATTATTTAAATGTCCCTCATGCATGTTTAGAGGCACATTGGAGGACTTGCATAGTGCCACAGATGAAGCCCTTCAATGGCTTTCAACTCTCGTTAGAAAATTGAGATGGTCAATTTGTGCTCACTGTATATATTAGCATTAATGTAGACAACTGGAGTTCATCATACGATAAATAAATAAATCCATGGTTTTCTAGATGGAGAATACTCAAAAGTGGATTACCATTCTCTGATTCTGGGGGTGCCCTGGGACTGTGCAGCTGATCCATGACTACATAAACTAGCTCTTCTCCTAATCAGCACAGTGGGAAGTTGAACTCCCAGTCTCTGGCTCTGCAGCCAGGATTTAACCCACTGAGTCATCCAGCCAGCTATTATTGTTTAATCCAGACTACCACTGCAGTGGCTCAAGTGGCTAAGAAGCTGACTGGGAGGCAGAAGGTCAGTAGTTTGATTCCCGAGTACTGCAGGACGGAATGCCAGCGGATTTGGGGTGTGGTGGACTCAACCGCACAAGTCCGCTGGTTTATTTAATTCTGTCTGAGGGACCCTGCTTTTTGCTCTATGCTCTCTCTTTTATTATTTTATTATGGGTTGAGGGTGGGTGAGGGTAGTTTTTTAATGTTTAGGCAATTAGGTTTTAGTGTTGTAATTCTAGTTCTTAATTGGGGGGTTACTAATCGTTTTTAGTTGATGCCTTTTTAATCTGTTGTTGTATTATTGTAGTTCTTGTTTGATGTTTTTATTGTATGCTGTTCGCTGCCCTGAGTGGTGTCCCCCATCAGAAGGGCGGGATATAAATCCCTAAATAAATAAATAAATAAATAAATGAGCTCCTGTCTTTGTCCCAGCTCCTGCCAACCTAGCAGTTCAAAAGCAAGAAATTGCAAGCAGATAAATAGGAACCACTTCTGTGGGAAGGAAACAGCGTTCCATGCGCTCCAGTGTCTAGTCACGCCTGCCACATGACCACGGAAACGTTTGCATAAGCAGACAGTGCTGGCTCTTGGGCTTTGAAACAGAGATGAGCACTGAACCCTACAGTCGGATATGACTGGCTTTCGAGCAAGGGAACCTTACCTTCACTATGTAAATCAATTCTGTCTGATCAATTTCCACACCAAAAAATGGGTGCCAAACCAAAAAGGGTATTTTCCTCACAATGTTTTTTGATAAGGAACTTGAAAGATCAGTGATTGTAACACTATTAAATTACATATTTCTATGTAATATTGTTCCTGTAAGTGCAGCAAGTCTTTTAGAAAGATGGTGCAGTGTTGCAAAATATACATGCAAGTGTTGGTACCCCCAAGTTCAACTCGCTGGTTCTTATGCAAATAGGATGACCATGCAATAATAGGGACATAGACTGAAGCAGTGCTTAGGCAGGCCTGACTCTGCCTACATAGCAAAAGTGATCAAGCCAAATGATGGCAGGGCTGGAGAAAGTCTCTTTAGGCTAAGGAAATGTATTTAGGGTTTGTACAGAACTGCTCAGAAGAAAGGGAAGCAGGTGGTCCCATGATAACATGTGTGAAGAATGTGGACAGGAAGATGTTTGTGTGATATGAAGAAAGTGGGAAGGGATGTTTTTATCCCTCTGTCATGATACAAGAAAGTGGCCTCCTTCACTGAAAATGAATACTGGCAGACTTGGGACATGAAAAGAAGATGCATTTCATACAGTTCATTACAAAGTAGAAACTGCCACCACATGCTGAAGTGATGACTGCTAACTTTGGTCCCAGTTGTGCAAATATATATTTCTTCAAGGACTATAGGGCAGGATGCCTTTACATTTCAGATGAAGACCATGGGCAGAATGGTGGCTTTGCCCTTCTATCCTCTGGTGGGATTCCCATAAGCAACTAGTTTGCCACTCTGTGAATAAATAAATCTTCATGCTAATCAGCATGGCTGGCCTGATGAAATGAGGATAGGCTCTGTTCCATAGCCACAATTTACAACTATGCACCTGGGATTATTTAAAAAAACAACCAGTGTTCAAGTAATCCCATGGTCCTAAGCATATCAAACAATCGGCAGACATCTTTGTCTTTTGTCTGCTTTCAAGTGGTCGAGACACAGTCATTGATATACACTCTGTCGCACATTTTGTCCTGAGAGTTGTGAGCTGAGCTTGTAGCTCGCCTGCAGAAAGGACATGCTGTCTTCAGTTATTCTGGCATGGAAAATTAGTTCCTGGAAGGACACTCTCTAGGACACAAGTCAGTTTGCAATTTGAAAAGATGAATCAGAATGGACAGATACCCCCTCTATACTGTGGTAATAAATTCTGGACAAATCATCAGGTCGCTAAAACCAAAATGTTGTGAGGAATAAAATAGCTAGCTGCACAATAAGCTAAGATAAAAGTGGCCAGTTAAAAGTGTCAATAAGATTGCCTCTTATGAAGAATTAGCTCACTGGAGACGTTCCTCATGTAAAAGACATGAAGCACATCAGCTACTTTGATCCTCAGAAACATTTCTTGCAGAAGGGGGGAGCTTATAGATGGACAGGTTGCTTACCTGTAACTGTGGTTCTTTGAGTGGTCGCTTGTGAATTCACACAAATGGGGTTAAGTCCTGTGCATGTGCAGACAACCCACATGTGCAAGATTTAACCCAATTTGTGTGATTTCACAGGGACCACAAAGAAGAAATTTATACTAGAGGAGTTGTTCTGCCCTTCGATGGATAGCCTTGTACTGCCCAGTTTTGTCAAACTGCATCTGTTACTACGATTTCTATTCTTTGTTTTAAAGTGAGATACACTTTAAATAGATGTGTGGGGAAAATACAGGTTGTCACTAAAGTCAGAACTATTGTTTGCTTTCAGAATTGGTGCTACCTTAAGTAACACATAGACTAGGGATGGCCAATATTTGGCACTCCTGATGTCTTTGACTAAAATTTTCAAAGTACTTTATCATTGTTAATGAAGCCGTGCGTACAGTTGACAGGATGCCTCAAACCTACACCAATTGAGAAAATATACCCTCTTGTTCATATCGCTCCACCTAAGATAAGGAGAGAAGTAGCAGTGGACGGCGAGAGAACTAATCAGGAGAACGACTCTCAACACCCTCTAAATGGATATAAGCCTCAAGTTCGCTGTCTCAGATCCAGGAAGAGCTTCATGGCAAGAACTAGCAAGAGCAAAACCAAATAAGAAGGTGGAGGAAGAAACTCACTGGACAAGGAACAACATTAAAGGAGGATATAGCTGAGGATCTTTAAATGCAAGACCAACAGATTGGGGCTTGGCTTATATTCCTCCCAATTAGGTTGTGTGGTCAGGATGCTGCTTTGTTGTATTTTGGCCCATTATAAGGGTCAGCATCACTGTACATTTTTATTGTAAGTTTATGGGGTGTCATTTTTAATAAATTTGTTTGTTGTACAAGGGATTTTATGATGCTAACCGCCTCGTGTAATGATGTACTTTTCCCTAGAGGGGCGGGATATAAGTATAACTAATAAATAAATAAATAAACATGCTCAAGTGGGGGATGCTGGCAGGCAACACATGGTGTAAATGTGGAGAGATACAGAATCCGGCTCATTTACTGGTCTGCCGATTGCTGCCAGAGGCATGCACCAATGAGGACCTGGGTTTGGGCAACGACAAAGCAAAGAAAGTGGCTTCATTTTGGCATTCCAGGGTTTGATCGGGATATAAAAAAAAAGGATTGGTAATATAGGCTGGGGATTCTAGATGTTGCCATCCATAATACGTTGATTGCCAAATATTCACCACCCCAAGTGACTTCAGGAAACTGTGTAGGGCAGTGTACGGTATGACTTGCAGCCCCACAGACATCCAGAGTTATCCTAGGAAGATCAGGGATGCCCTTTCCTCTTCAGAAGCCAGTGTCAAAACCGCCTCTATAATCCTACCCAGCACCAAAATGCATGCAGGTGCTTGCCACCCTCACCACCCCAGCTACCAGAAACGAGAACAGGTGAATCATTTTTGCAAGTTTTAACATAACAAAACTTGGCAGATGTTTGCATTTTTGAGGCATCATACAGTTAAACACCCTGCTATGCATGATATTGGATCAGCATATCTAAATTTACACTTCTCTTTGGACTTTCCCCAGTGTGGTGGAGGGATCAGGACATAATTGTATTCTGCAAACAGGCCTGGGGTTCAACTCAGTGGTGGGCTCCAAAAAACTTACTACCACACTGTGGGTGTGGTATGATAGGCGTGGCCAGGAGGAAAGCCCTGCGTTGCACCCGAATCAGGACTACTTTATTTCAAAACTTGGCTGGGCAGGGCCAGCCAGAATTTCTGCTACTGGTTCTGGCGAACTGGTGCGGACCTGCTGATGCCCACCACTGGTTCAACTCCTAGCTCCTAGGGTATTTAAGAAAAAACAGAGATGAAGGATCCTGGCATCATTGCCCAAAAAGACAACTTTTACAGGCTCTAAGGAATGTGAGGTGGGTTTAGCGGCATCTGAAGGGAAAGTTGGGAGACTGGGAAAGTTGCTGCCAATCAGAGCTGACACTTACTGTACTAATGCCATTATCAATAAGTAAATAAAAGGCTGTTTCTATTGCTAAATGTAGAAGTGTTGCACCGGATGGATAAAGAACAAGAACTGTTTAAGACCATTAAGCAAAGAAAGCTCCAATACCTTGGCCGTATCATGAGGAACAAAATGAAATATAGAATACTCCAACTCGCTCTGCAAGGAAAGATCCCTGGCAAGAGAGGCCCTGGAAGTAGACGGACTACATGGCTGAAATACCTGAGAGTGTGGTGTGGCATGTCCTCGGAAGAACTGTTCTGAGCAGTTAAGAACAGGAAGATTATTGCCATGTTGATAGCCAATATCTGGAACAGATACGGCATCTGAAGAAGAAGAAGAGGAGGAGGAGGAGGAGAGGAAGAAACAACTGCTTGGTTTTATGTTTGTTCATAACATAAAACTATTCTGAATAAATAATAATAATCATGTGCCATCAAGTCAGTTCTGAGTTATGGCAAACCTTTCTGTGGTTTTCCAGGTAGAAAATACACAGAAGTGGTTTACTGTTTACTTTTTCTGGGGAATAATCGGCTAAGAAACACAGACACTGATCTGATGGGAGGAAAATTCCTTTTTTTCTGGGCAGGGTTTATTTTCGTACCGCTTATGAACTAAAACTATTGTGAACTGCTTCCATCTTGTGGAATAAGCAGAAATTGTATCCTTCAGAAAGACGACAATATGCTGAACATAGAGTGACTTGTAATTTTTGTTTTAAAGTAGGATTAGCTATATGAGAGATGGTAAGAAAACTGTGGATTTTTCCCTTTATTTTTTACACTGTGGACTACTGAAATTAAAGTCACATTCTAAGCCAAGAATTTGTCTTCACTATATGTGTTCCTTTTTTATGCCAACTAATCTAGAGCTGCCAAGTTATATACGCCATTTAATGTTTTATCTCCATCTCTCATCTTTTGCAGTCAAACAAAAGGGAAGATGTTTATCCTTAAAGTACAATTGGAATTGATTGGTTGATTCTGAATCTTACACAAATTCGGAATCTTACACAAATTTTATACTTTGCAAGTAAACACTGGCCTTGGGCTGTAATAAAGGATTTGATTTGATTTGATTTGATTTGAGAATTTGCAAGTGTGTGGCTGAGCAATTTTATCAGCTGCTGCAAAAGAAAAAGAGGGCTCTTGGACAAGTTCAGTTTAAGAACACATGATGGTACTCTGCATTCCCTTTTAAAAACAGAGACTCCAAGGCCAGGTAATTAAAATAGGTAAAGATCACCCTTGCTCGAAAGCCAGTCATATCCGACTCTAGGGTTCAGTGCTCATCTGTTTCAAAGCCGAAGAGCCAGCGTTGTCTGCTTCTGCAGACATTTCCGTGGTCATGTGGCAGGCACAACTAGACACCGGAGCACACGGAATGCTGTTTCCTTCCCACCAAAGTGGTCTCTATTGATCTACTTGCAATTTCTTGCTTTCAAACTGCTAGGTTGACAGGAGCTGGGACAAAGACGGGAGCTCATTCCATCCTGCAGTACTCGGGAATCAAACTGCTGACCTTCCGCCTCCCAGTCAGCGTCTTAGCCACTTGAGCCACTGATGAAACAGCACTTCCACCTATGTCCTGTAAAACCATGACTTTCATAATTCCCTGTATCTGAGTTTAGGCCCCTTTTTTGCTTATGTATAGGATGCTGGTGATATTGCTATAAACTATAGTCAGTATCATACAATTATCGTTGAAGAAACATAGACATCAAGTGGCTCAACATTAATTAGAGGTTACTGTTTTTAAGATTTAAAGCCCTCATGCTAGGCTTGCCAAAAAGGAAATAGCTCTTTACTTCTAAATGACTTGAAATAAAAGCAGATGCATGCTTTCTCCTTGAATGCATAAGCGTTAAAACAAACACATGACATCACTATCCTTGCATTTCCAAGTAATTTTTTCCAGGATTGAACTTGTGTAGCTGCAAACTTAATTTTTTAAGAAATACCAGCTGCACTTCACCATTTTTAAAAAAAATAATAAAGAAAAATAGCTAGACACCCGTAGGCCTCTAAGCACTGGATAAGTACAGTAATATTATTGTAATGTAAAGGAGTTGTTTTGCTTTTCTGTTATGATAGGATGGAAAATCTGCCCCTTACAAATGCTGCTTTCCTGCATTATATAAAAAGTAAAAGTGAAGGCCGACTGGGGAGGAAGGGGGGGAACGCAACTGAGCCAGAACCAGCAAGGTTTGTTTTAATTAAGTAAACCTAAATCTAGAATCTCTGCATTACCACTAGTCCAAACATTTTTGTATGTGAACATGATGTACCACCCTCGTCTCGCAAATAAACTCAACATGGTTAAATGGTTCAACTGTGCTCGGATTTTGAAGGTGATTGAAATCACTTCTCCAAGACGATTGAGTTTCTAAAACGTGGGCTAAATTCAGGAATTTTCAGTCTTTTGGTCCTCTCCATTTAAAGGGCAAGCTGATGCTAAACAAAACAAAAAAATAGTCAGAAAATTTCAGATAAGAGTGCCCCTGTCAGGTAAGGCAGTCATTGGCTATAACTTTTTTGTCCATTATTTGACCTGCAGAATGGCTTCCCCTTGCAAGCAAGCTGTCCTTGCCAAAAGAAGTTCAGCACATCATTGGCTCCATTTGGAGGCTTCAGGTATGCCTTTGTCAACTCCAGGTGCAGAACCAGGCAGAGTGGAAATTCTGCTCTTAGAGAAAGAGAAATGCGAATTTTTAACACACAACCCCCAGGATATCCAGTGTCCATGCAGAATCTCTATGCTTTTGTAAATTTTTGAACCATCAGCTCAGAATAACCATCTTAAGAGAAATGTCTTTTCTGGTCCCAGAATGTCTTCAGCATTACACTCACAAGTAGAATTAGGAGGTAAAGCCGTGGGCTCATGTCTAACCTAGGCCTGTTCTAAAAAAGCAAACTAAGTGCATTTCTTCTTCTTGCCTCTGGGTGCCATTATTGGACCAAGTGAGAGCTGAGGCAGAAAAGTCACTGATGCATCTATATTGTACTTTTTGAGAGAGCAAGTATGTTTTATCATCTGTAATTGGTCACACACACACACACACACACACACACACACGCACACACACGCACACACACACACACACACACACACACGCACACACACACACACACAATTGAAGTTACAGAGGTACCATCAGTGGTTCCCAAACCAAAACATTATCCTCACTTTTTGTTTTTTTAGAAACTCTCCCCATCTCTTCACTCATCCTATACAAATTGTCCCGTCAGATAGGCACAAATCTTAGAGCTGGGATTCAATGCAACTTTCATACATACCATAAGCATACCTGTCAAGTATCCCGGATTGGCCGGGATTTCCCGTATTTGGGCGCCGATTTTAGTCCTTTCCCGCCCGGAGCTGCCGCTATCCCGGATTTTGGCAGCGGGGGGGAGGAGTTACTGCGCATCCCTTCTGCGCAGGTCCTTTCTACGCATGCGCAGAAGGGTATGCGTAGAACCCTTCTATGCATGCGTAGAACCGACCAGTGCAGAATGGTTTTGCCTAGGTCCATTCTACGCATGCGTAAGCCTTCTACGCATGCGTAGAAGCGACCTGCACAGAACGGTTCTGCGCAGGTCTGTTCTACACATGCACAAGCCTTCTACGCATGCGTAGAATGGACCTGCGCAGAACCATTCTGCACAGGTCCCGTATTGTCCGGAGCCGCGCTTGACAGGTATGACCATAAGCTTCCTTCCATTATCAACCTAGGGGCAGACCTAGGTGGGGAAGGGAGGGGTCCTGGCCGTCTGAGGCTAATTTTGGGATGCAATGGCAAAGGGGTGTTTTATACATTTGTAAGCCACTCTGAGTGATACCAGCACCAAAAAGTATGAGGTATAAATGCAATCAATAAATCAATCAATCCATCAATTATTCTGGTTGGTCTCTGCTGTTGTTTGAGGAGACTGCCAGCGTTCAATAGGCACACGAAAACAGATTAAAAACTCTCTTTTATATTCTTAAAAGTAGTTATGTGTGCATTAGCATATCAGTTTTTGAAAGTGTAATGAGAATATACAGCTTGTTTCCACACTTTAGAGGGAAGGAACAAGAACAACAGCTTTGAAGTGCTTTTAGCAGAATTAGCCAGCGATGGCATGGTAATTGGCTCAGACACCCTGACAGAGAAGGTCAGTATTAGTTCAAGAGGAAAGAAAAGAATAGCTGAGAGGCATTATATCAGATGTATAGGAATAAGTGAGCAGTGGAGCCTGGGAAATAAAAAGTTGTGGTGTTTCCCTAATTTGCTGTTTATGTAAAAACTAGGAAAGATATTCACAGAAAGGGACCATTCAGCTTCAGACAACTATGTTAAGTCCTCTCCATTTAAAAATGATCTAAAAGGTAGCATATCTAGAAAGGTCTCTGGAAACATGCCACTAGAGTACCGAAATGGGCACAAAATAATGCTCAGTCTTCTTCCTTGCTTCCTCTTTTACCCCAATGGGTGTCGGTTATTGCTCTGGCACTTCTAGTGGCCTCTGGCACTTCTAGTGGTGTTTTTGTAATATTTTCTTTGATGTTCTCTCGCCACTTTCCTCTGGGACTGCCTCGTGGTCTTTGCCCTTCACCCCTTTCTACATATGTATAAGGCAGTTCTCAACCTTTTAAAGCTGGGGGCCGGGTCATGCTCCCACAGATAGCTCTGGGGGCCGTACGGCCATTTTGCCCTTCCTCCACCACATGGCACTTCCTGCTGGTGTGGTGGAGGACCACATGAAATGGTGCCATGGGCCGCATCCTTTCCTCGGGCCGCAGGTTGAGAATCCCTGGTGTAAGGTATGAAAACCCAAGACATTCTCTCCAGATGGGCAAACCACTTTGTTCTCTCTGCATGCAGTTTAAGATTCCAATTCTTGCCATTATAATATCATTCCTGATTTTATCCCTTCTATTCACTCCGGCAGCCTTCCTCAGACATCTCATTTCTGCGGTGACCAACTTTTGCTTATATTTTGCTGCTTATGCTCAGTGTAAAGCATAAAGAACCTCTTCGAAGTTGGTGGTATTTTTGAACCACAATCGGGCATGCCCTGGCAAAGGCAAGCTGGCTAATCTTTCTCACACTAGGTCAGGTGAAAGGAACTGCAGAATGAACTCACCAAAATATGTCTTCATTTTGGCAGTTTCACATTTGGCCTAGACATGGAAGTGCAAAGCAAATTTAGATTATTAATTTTTCTATCGCAAGGGCCCATTGTGTAGTCTTATCTGTTACTGTATATTGGAAAAGGAGAAACACTTTTAACACCTGACATACCATAATTTTATCTCACTTTGCTTGATGGGGAAGGGTGCAGAGAGAAACATATTCAAGGAACGCATAACCTTCCTTTTTATTTTCTACGTCAGCAGCATCCCATTCACGAATTTGCAGGGCCAAAAGGCTGAGGATAAGAGTGAAGCTTTGGGTGGCTCTTGAAGACCATTCAGCGATAATGGCAGAAGAGTATTATCGCATACAGACACTATGCTGAATGGGGCTGTGGTGGCTCAATGGTTAAGAAGCTTGCCTTGTTAGCTCGAAGGCTGGCAAGTCAGCAGTTCGAGACTCTGGTACTGCATGATGAATTGAGCACCAGTTCCTGCCTCACAACCCAGGAAGGAAACTCCAGAAATAATTATGTTTCTGTATGTGTGTGTGTGCGTGTGTGTGCGCACAGCCCATGAAAGCTTATGGAAAATAAAACTGGTGTCACAAGATCATTTGTTGTGGCTACCATAAATATGACACAAAGTATAAATCAATTATCAAGTGCATAAAAAATCTCCAACAATGTTTATGCTTGAAAATACCAATTTAATATGATTTTTGTACAACATTTTACATTTTTTATTTAATTATATGGAGTCAAAGTCTCATCATTTAGAAAAAACACAATATAGCATTTCTCTTAAGCTCTGGTTATATCTTAAAATTTTACAGTGAGTCTAGTTTTCACTAGCATTTTATATACAAATATGTGAAAGTAGATACATATGGATATACAGAACACGATTATGAGCAGTTATATTTTAAAGCTTCGGTCAAACCTGATACACAATACATGTTGAAACCAACATCGCATTTTGGTTTTATTGAGCAAAATCCTGTTGCTTAGTATAGTAAATTACACTAGAGTAGGCCCACCAAATCAATGGGAAATTAGTGAGTCAACTGCATAAACTTCCATTGATTCAAATAGGCCTACTCTATCTTACTCAGCTAAAGTAAATCAGTTAGAGTAAGTGCATTCGAATCAGTACAACTTGCAGAAGAGTCAACTCACTAAATTCCCATTGGTTCAATGGATTTACTCTAGCATGATTACTACACTAAGCAACAAAATTTTGGTCAACAGATATTTTTTTTTAAAAAAAATCCTAATAATTGCATCATGCCAAGGATAACTATGTCTTTCAGTGAATAATACGCATATTCTCTTGTACTAGGTTTGACACATTAAATAATATCTTTTCTACCTCAACTTTTGTTGACAACCTATATGGAGAACCTGCTTCTCTTTTAAATAAATATATCAACCCCACTCCATGAGGTAAAAGAAGTTTAAATTACAGCACATCCATGCCTAGTACATTCAACTGGGATTCAGGCATCCACGTCAAGGCTTCATGGCCTTTTCCTAGTGCCCCCCTTCTGTGCGCCTTGGAAAAACACAAATAAAGGCCGGGTGGGGAAAACCTATTGCTAAAAAAAATAATTGATATAAACAAACAAGGAAAAGGAATGGGGGAAATGTCACTTTAAATATTTGGCCTACTTGCAAACAATGAATCTTTTTGCAGTTCATTAAACATTTATGGAGCCAAGCACTTAGGAGCTGTGACTGGTAAAGCCAATATGTGGAGACATATGCCTTTAAAGTGAGTTTTACTGTATTTATGCAGAATAAAATAATTTTTTTTTAAAAAAATTAATTTCCTGGCTTGTCACATATCTTACAACGCCTCACTAAGATGTCATTCTGTGGCAGACAGAAGCAGCCAAGGGCACCCACTCAACACTCCATCAAGTATGTGACATTTCTGAGCCATGTCTCCTCTGCAGGGGGGTAATATGCAATTGTTCCTGCTATCAGTTGAGCAAAGCCCCATGAAGTGAACTGAGCCTGCAACGCAATAGACTGATGTTCGATGTTGCTCACCAATATGCCTCTTTTGGATACACAAGCACATCCATTCCATCTCCACCATGGAAAGACAATCTTCGCAAGCGTGTGAAGTGGCTCGATATCCTCTCATCCCAAATCCCCAGAAAGGTATGTCTTTATGATGCTAACAGAGCAGTCAGTAACGCCATTTAAAGGCTGAACAATGCCACAGTTTACACAATAATTTATACCCAGTTTGTTTGACTAAGTGAAGACTCCCTTAATTCTTCAGGTAGAGACCAAATTTTATTTTTCATAACTCTTTTCTGTTCCTGGGCAGTTGTTGCTTCCCTTTTTTTACGCTGCTTTGATTCAGAATGAGTACTGAGCATGAAGTCGTCCAGAAAGTTCTGTGAATTCTCTCTGTGTTCAAGTTCAAAAGTGATAATGAGAGACTTTGCGACAGAATCCAACTCACTTTGGTTCACAAGAGGCTCTGAAATTTTGCGGACTGCACCTTTTGCCACACCAATGGACGAAGCAGATGAATTGCAGAGAGCATTAAAATTCCCAGCTAAGGTGCAAATCTTTTCTACAAAATACCTGAAGGGATTTGCATTTCTGTACGAAGCTGCAGGAAACAACAAGAAGAAGAGAACCAACTGTAGTGAGTTTAACAATACATTTGACAACAATGGAAACAACTGAATAATAGATGCATTATTTGAAGAATCTTGAAAATGAACAAACTGAGTTATGCATTTTGACGTGGTTCCTTTCCACCCAAAATATACCTAAAAACTAAATTGCAGGAATATCCTTATTTACCTTTGTATAATTTAGTCCAGAAAGATAAGGACTTGTTTATGACTTCCACTAACTATAAGAACAGCTGGTATTACAATAAGTGTTGAATTTTTTTTTTGAACCATCCAGAAAGACAAGCTGCGTGCAAGCTGTTTGTGCAGGAGTCTCTCTCTCCATTTTGGATAAATTCCATTTTTCTGTCCCTGTAGTGACAATTTATATGCATTCCAGAGTTGGAAAATGCCAATCATTCTGGCTATGGTATTTTAAGATGAGTAGTCTAGAATAGTAATTTTCCCACCTCTGATTTATTCACCAAGCCTTTTGAACATTTTTTTAAAAACCCACATATAAACAAGAGTGAGCTACGTGAAAAGTGCATAAATATCTTCTCTTCTACAGTACATACAAATTATATACATTCAGTTGTAAAAGTCAATCAGCCCCACAGCTTTCAATTGTCTCATGATATTTACAGATTCCAACTCAAAAGAGCAAAACCATGATTACATGTTCAAACTTATCATGTCTCTCTGCCCTCACCCACATAAAATGATATGGGCCAAAATCCTCTTGCCGTAGCTGTATATTTAACTAATATTTAGTAGATAGATTTTTTAAATTACATAATTTTTAGAGATAAAAATGACATAATATTTGGAGACACTGAATCGCATAAGACAAGGCAATTTGTATCCCAAAGTACAGTAAAATCCCGTTCCATAGGCATTTGCTTAAATTGAATTTTTTTGTAACTCAAAGCAAACCCATAGAAAAAATTATTTTTTTTACGTAACTCAATGCAAATCCATAGGAAAAATGAAATTTTTATGTAAATCAAAGCAAAGCCATAGGTAAATGAATTTTTACATAACTCGAAGCAAACCCATCAGAAAAATAATCTTTATGTAACTCGAAGCAAACCCATAGGAAATCATGTAAATCGGGACATGGTTTTAGCACAAAATCATTAGGTAATTTGAATTTTATGTAACTCGAGGCATATGTAAGTCGGGGTTTTACTGTAATGCTATTTATGTTGTGCCAGCATAAAGAGACCAAAGGATTTGGGTTATGAAATTTTTAGTGTATTTGTAATCTAGCTGATTTTTGAGCACAACACTCATCTTCAACACCTACAGAACATGTTCACTGTCGTGAACAGGTATATAGAACACAAGAAAACTATGCATTTATCACAGTGGCTTAAAACCTATGGGCAAACCTAGGGTGTTTACAGTTCTGTCAAGCCAACTAGACACACCAACATTGGAGTCTTCTGCGGACTCTCCTCTCAACCCTCTCCAGGTTTGGTGAGGTTTGGTGTTAGGGTCTCCAAATTATGCTGTCGCCACTTCAATCACTCACTGAATTTTCCCAAGCCAGCTGGTGGTGGCCTAAGACTTTTCCACAATATTGTAGTTGCAAGGATTTTATATTCGGAAATTTCATGAGAAACCTAAACTGGTTTTCTGTTTCTTAAATCAACCAACCATATTAGACTATAGGATGCTGAGCAGATGTTTAAAACATAACTTCATATTAATTAAGACATTAATGCATTTCCCCCCAAAACTGCAGGAGTTAATATGTGGACTTGGCCTCAGATATTGCTCAAGAAGGGAAGAATCATGGTTTTGAATTAGAATTTTTTGGAATTTTGAAATTTAATTTATATACCGCTTTTTTCAACCAAACAGGTGACTCAAAGCGGTTTTCAATATAATAATGGTTTTCAAACATTATGACGTCTCGTTTCCATCACAGCAAACATATTACAGTAATACCTCATACAAAGTCCGCTTCATACAACATCGGATTCATACAACATCGCCTAATTCCTTGAGAAAAGTTGCCTCATACAAAATTGTGCGACTTTGTATGAGGCATTGGGGTTTTCCCAGGTTGCATTGTGCCTGGGCAGTATAAAAGGCAGGACACGTGTGCATTGCTCTTGTGGGTTTTGTATGAGGCGAAGAGTGTTTAGGAGTGGTTTTGAGCACGGTTTTAGATTTTTTTGAATTTTTTCGTCAGAATTTTTAGAAGCATTACTGGGATTTTTGCAGCATTCTTCAGGTTCTTGGACAATTAGGGTGGTTTGACATGTTTTTGTAATGTATTTAGCCTTTAGACAATGATTTCTTGATGTTCTGTCAGTTTCCTGTCTGTTTCCTTGACTTTGCCCTGAAGTGTGTGCTGTTACAGTACAATGTATCTCTATGGAAACAACGTTGTATGAGGCATCGCGGCAAGGATTTGGACGTTGTATGAAGCATCGCGGCTAGGATTTTGCATGCCTCATACAAAGTCCAAATCCATATAAAGTCCAAACTTGTGGAACCAAGTTTGGACGTTGTATGAGGTATCACTGTACTTCAGCACTGACTCTTGACTCTAATCACACTCTCTGAAGTACTATTTCATTATAACAAAATGTAACAACTTTTAAAAATGTACCTTCTAACGAAGAAATAACCAGATGGTAAACTTGATCTAAACAGTGATGTAATTCCAAAAATTCAATAGCTTTATCAGTTGCTTTCTTTAATTCCTGGTCAACCGATTCTTCTCTCCTTAATAGATTTGTTAGTTCTTTCTGTGACAATTAATAAAAAAGCTGGTTTTTTTTCCAGAAGCAGTGGCATAATAGAAGCATATTTATTAAATAAGAGGTAGCACAGAGTTTTATGAGACTACGCCTGTCAATGCATGTGTAGAAAAAATGAACTTGTGTTTACCTTTTTACAACCAGATACAATATTTTCAAGGAGTTTAGCCAAAGCCACAGCTTTATCTCTTATTTGATTCTGAACCTGGGAGAGGAAGAAGAGACATTTAAAATTAAGTTGCATTAAATTTTCCACAATACATATATAATATTTGATTAGACTAGTCAGTGTATAAGCAAAGACTTTGGCAGGCTTCATAAATACCAACAGATAATCACAGGGAATTGGGCACATGGTGAAATGATACAGGAGAACAAGCAAAAAAACGTTTGAAATGAGTTCAGTAATAGACTAATTCATAGATGTATAAAGCAATTGAGAATAATCGAAAACTTCAAGTTCAAAGGTTCTTTGACAATTTATCCCAATATTCCTATCTTAAATAATATGTATCATCAAAACAATAGCTTAATTGGGCTATTTGGGAACAGGTGTTGGGTCTTTATGTTCTATAAATACAACTGGGGACAACTAGCTTTCTTTAACGTCTTGAGCACAGTTAACATTTCCTTAAGAGGCTTGTGACGTAAAAAAACTAAGGTAAAGGACATCTATCTCATTTTATTGTTTTTTAGAAAATAGTATTAAGTGAAAATTGGTTTAAAATTGTTTGCTAGGAGAAAAAAGTATTTTGGATTGTTTGTTTAAGATTGTGTAAAATTTAGCTAGTCACGATATTATATACCAAGAATGTCATATTATCTAGTGGGCTTTCTGAACAATATTACTATTTATAGTATATATTTATAGAATTTATATATATATAAATTAACCATTTATGTTTTTCAATTCACAACTTAATGTAAATAACTTAGTTCTTTTTATTTTTGATACATTTATAGAACATCATGAAGAAGAATAATTTGGAAAAGCCTTAGTTTACCGGAACGGCTTTGATGTTGTTTTGAAGATTCATAAATACCAAGGCATTGGTGGCTAGGAAGGGTCATCAGAAAGGTCAAAGGGTCACCATGGGTAAATGGTAAGTGTGTGAAAGTGAAATAAGAAAACAACTGCACACAAGAATAGAAAAGTGCACCAGAAGCTACAAGCATAAGAGGAAAGGTGTATCTTGAAGTACCATAATATTTCTATATGCAGTCTCACATATGCGTACTCGCATGCGCACGCACATGCACACATAACTACAAGCGTCATGTGAAAAATATTTCTCCTTTTTTATAGCAATGAGCCAAAATGACCCCAGGTTAGTTTTAGGTAAAGATAAAAGTTGCCCTTGCTCGAAAGCCAATCATATCCAACTCTAGGGTTCAGTGCTCATCTGTTTACAGCCAAAGAACCAGAGCTGTCTGCGTCTGCAGATGTTTTTTGTGGACATGTGGCAGGTATGACTAAACACAGGAGTGCACAGAACGCTGCTTAGCTTCCCACCAAAGTGGTACTATTTAGCTATTTCCTGCTTTCAAACTGCTAGGTTGCCAGGAGCTGGGACAGAGACAGAAGCTCACTCCTTCCATGAAACATGGTAGAGGGTCTGTCCTGGTTTGAAGCTGCATTTCTGCCAGGGGTGTTGATGATATTGTCTATATTGATAGGGTCATGGTAAAAGGTACAGACAGGTTTTAATTCATCTTGCACTTCTTTTTGCAAAGTGCCTGATTGAGATTGGTTTTATTTTTCAGCTTTATAGTGATCCCAAACACACTACTAATGCTGTGAAATCATATTTAGTGAGTAAAACAGCTGATAAGACACTGACAGTCATGGACTGGCCTCCACAGTCCAGTCCTGAATGTTACAGAGGCAATATGGAATCACCGGGACATAGAAATAAATAAAAGACAACCTATATCTAAAGAAGAACTTTGGGATATGCTTAGAGCCAAGGGTAAAGGTAAAGGTCACCATTGCTCAAAAGCCAGTTGTATCTGACGCTAGGGTTCAGTGCTCATCTCTGTTTCATAGCCGAAGAGCCAGCACTGTCTATGTTTGCAGATGCTTCCGTGGTCATGTGGCAGGCATGACTGGACACCGGAGCACACGGAACGCTGAGGTCACACTAAATCAGGGGTGCCCAAACTACTGCCCATGGGCCGGATCCGGGCCCCAATGCCAATTCATCCAACCCGCACTGCCCTAGTCGCTCCTGGAAGTGGAAGTAAAATGCGCCCGCATGGAGCTGGACCCAGCCTGTGGGCTGTAGTTTGGGCACCCCTGGTTCAAGCAGAGAAAATGACAGCCTAAAATCTATCTCATCCTGTTGCAAAATATCTGTTGAAAAACAGATTGGAAGGTGTGTTTTACTTCTAGTGGAACCACGTGACCTGCCCACTGAACCACGTGACCGGGCCACTGAACCATGTGACCGGCCCACGGCCTGAGGTTTTGGCACCCCTGCACTAAAAACTGACTTTAGCCTGAAGAAGCCATTTTGTTCTGAAAATTGATTTTTGTATATATATTTCCTGTATTTTCTGTAATTATGGATTGTCAGTAAAACTTTGCCTTAAAAAAAAGGTTTCACACAGTACTCTATATGATAATAACCAACATGTCATATGCTGACCCAAACAAAACTAGTGCAGAGCTTATCAACAGAGGTTTCTACAACACGATTAAGAAAGTGTTTTCCCTCCTCGTGCCAAAAAACAGTTCACGATTAGCTCCCCATCACCTCATTTTGTGGGTACCACTTTAAGAGCTCATTCTGCATTCTCCTGGATGTTCTCTGTATGCCGTCTAAAAGATGGGCCAGTCCTGCATCCATTCCATCACAGAGGTTAGAGATGAACTCCTTCTGAGAGCAGAAATTTTAAACAGTAGAGTAATTGACAAAGATTGATGAGAGCCACTGTGGGCTTTTAAAAGGACTGCATTGAGTATTTTTAATAATATTTATTACATTTCTATCCTAATTTTCCTCCAAAGAGCTCAAAACAGTGTACATATACAGTTCTATGCAAAAGTCTTAGGCCATGACCGGCTGGTTTTGGGAAACTAATACACCCTAATGGAGGGATGGGATCAATCCTTAAGAAGATTAAATTGGGAAAGGACTTCAACAACACCATTTGAAAATTTGATAGCAGAAGTAAGGAAGGGGAAAATAAAATCTCAAGGCTTAACGGGTAAAATATACCAATTACTTATCCCAGGCGAAGAAGATCAGCGTACACTTATATAGGAGGAAGATTTAAAAATTGTAATTAAAGAGGACAATTGGGGGGGGGGGGAATGGGAAAATAGAAAACAATGTCAATAAAAGAAAAAACACATGCAAAATACTTTGGAGATGGTATATTACTCCAACGAAAATTCATCAAATGAATAAAAATAAAACAGATTTGTGCTGGCGATGTAAAAAAGAGAAAGGCACGTATATGCACATGTGGTGGTCTTGTATAGAAACAAACAAATTTTGGAAAGTAATAGAAAAAGAAATAAATAATATGCTTAGTTTAACAATAATTTTGGAACCTAAATATGCTATATTAAGGATCTAAAATTGGGAGAAGGTAAAAAAGAATTAATTTTGGCATTATTAATAGTTGCCAGACAACTAATAGCACAGGAATGGAAAAGTAAGGAAGAGTTGAATAAGAAAAGATGGTATGTAGGAGTCTGGCAACTAGCGTTAAATGAAAAATTGACCAGCCAAATCCGACAAAAACAAGGATTAAAGATAAGGATTTCCTTCTGGGAAATATGGAAGCCATTTGTACAGTATTCATTAACCAACGAAGAAGGAATCAAGCCTGGCCCAAACACGCTCCAGTTTTGGAAGAATTAAAATATGTTGGGCCACTTGAAGGTCACTGCAATCCCCACCAAGAGCATGGGTGAAAAGTTCCTGGTCTTTTTTAAAAAAAATAGGTAAAGGTAAAGGTTTCCCTTGCTCGAAAGCCAGTCGTATCCGACTCTAGGGTGCAGTGCTCATCTCTGTTTCTAAGCCGAAGAACCAGCGTTGTCTGCTTCTGCAGTGGTCATGTGGCAGGCATGACTAGACACCGGAGCGCACGGAACGCTGTTACCTTCCCACCGAAGTGGTCCCTGTTTATCTACTTGCAATTTCTTGCTTTCGAACTGCTAGGTTGGCAGGAGCTGGGACGAAGACGGGAGCTAATTTCCATCCTGCAGTACTCAGGAATCGAACTGCTGACCTTCCGCTTCCCAGTCAGCGTCTTAGAAGATGTTAAATTAAATTTAAGAATTTTGATACTATGCATGACATTTTTTTTTAAGCTGGGAGGTGGACTGTATATGTTTTGTTAGTATGTTACAATGTATTTGCTTTATTTTGTCTTAGTGTTGTATAAGTGATGCTGTTTTACCAATAAAATTAAAAAAAACTAATACACCCTAACTCCAAACTTCACTAAAATTGGACAGGGTTGAGAGGAGAGTCAACAGAAGATTATCTCCAATTTCAGAGTGTCTAGGTACCTCAGGGGTTGAATTATCCCCCCCTCCCCCATTGAGTTCTCCCCACATCAGCTTAAGAACATTTGTATAGTATCTCCCTCTCCCCCAATTTTATCTACACCACAACCCTGTACTGTATGTGCATACTGTTTTGAGCTCTTTGGGGGGAAATTAGGATAAAATGGTCACCCTGAGAACTGGATTCTGCATGCCTCTTTGCCTAGTGGATTCATGACTCAGGTGAGTAGAATCTGGATCTCCTAAGTCTCAGCATAATATTTTAACCACTACATGACAGTGGCTCTTTTTTATTTATTATCCACTGTTCTATTTGTATTTCAGTATAAAAAGTATAAAAAATTAATATCCTAATACAGGGAACAAACAAACAACAGATAACATATGTTGAACCAGAATAGGATTTATGGCCAATTGAAATAGATGAAGAAATAAAAATGTTTTAACTTGGCACCCCGAGTTGCACAAGAAGTTTCAGGGAAACGACTACGAAGCATGCATGAATATCTGACTAGATTACAGCAATTTACTCTGTTCAAGCTTGGTAAGCATTCAGTTGCATAAATTAAGTCAAAACATTACTGAAATTACTTCGGCCCTTTTTGTGATAGTGCTTTGTGTAACAGGAAACCCAAGCTAGGATCTTTTGGTTTGTTAAACTGTTTAAGTTACTTCTTGCTGCTGGAAAGAAATACCATCTTTACTCTCTCATTTATACTTCATTGTAGCTATGCAGAGCATACATGGCCTTGAAAACCAAGTGTACTCTAACCTCACAACCAGTGTTGAGCTGCTCCCGGTGCTCACAGGTGCCCTGGCACCGGTAGCAGAAATTCCCCCAGGCCACGCCCGCTTGGCCAGCCACGCCCACCTCCCTACCCCAGACCATGGTGTAGGGAGGCCAAATGGGCATGGCCCACAGAGTTAGCCACACCCACAGAGTTATCCACGCCCATGGCGGGGGTAGTAATTTTTTTGCAGAACATCACTGCTCACAACCCCCCCACCCACCCAGGGCCACCATCAGGGCAGTACTACCAGTACTGCCGTATAGGGCCCAGAGCTGACAGGGGCCCTGCCGCCACCGGCCATAACTGTGACATTACTGTGGGGGGGGGGGGGAGGCAATAGGATTGCTCAGTATGGGGCTCAAAAATTTCTGATGGCCGCCCTGACCCCACTAATTAAGTTCATCTATCCCTTGCACTTTGCAATTTTACATACACAAACACAATTATTTTACCTTTGAATTGTGGGAATGATCTTTATTTTCTTTCCCAAAATGTAGGTCTGAGCCACTAAGTGCTGCCAAAAGTCCAATGCATTTTACCAAGCTTTTTAATGTTTGCATTATTTTCTTCTGCGCCTCTGCTACCATCGATGACAAATCTGAACCAGCACCCTAAGAGAAAAGAAGTGGGAGAATGTTGCTGCATGCATATTCATAAACGGTTCCAAACCACATTGTGGAAAAAAATTAAGCTGGGTTGCAGTCTCAATACTAACATAGCAATAGCAATTACATGTACACTTATATACAGTAGAACCTCAGATAAAGTCCAAACTCCGTTCCACAAGTTTCAACTTTATCCGATTTTGGACTTTATCCGAATCAAATGGGTGATGCATCGAATAATGTCCAAAAATGGATTTTATCAGAGGTTCCTGTACCAAATACTTCGGATAACTTCCATTTTTAGCGGGTTTGGACTTTATGCGAAGCATCACGTGTGCATGAAAACTGCAACTTTATCCGAATTGGACTTTATCCAAATCAGACTTTATCCGAGGTACCACAGTACTGTACTTCCCTATAGCACTTAGTGCACTCTCTAGGTAAGAGTTTCTCAACCTTTGGTTTTGGGACTTCAATTCCCAGAAGCCTAAGTGAAATCCCCAAAGCACTGATCAGCCAATGTACTGTCTTAGGCTTCTGGGAATTGAAGTTCCCCAGTGGGGCATGTGCCCCATGTTGAGAACCACTGCTCTAGGTGGTTCACAAGGTAATTAGCATTTTGCCCCCAACATGCTGGGTGCTCATTTTACCAATCTTGGAAGGATGGAAAGCTGAGCCAACCTTGATCCCCATCAGGATAGAACTCACAGTGTTTTGGCCACGGTACAGCAGTTTAACTGTTGCACCACCTGGTCTCTATACCACCATGGCTCTATGCATCAAGGCATTACAATTGCAGATTTAACCAATACTTCCCATTTAGTTCCCTTTCGTTGTTAAAACCACATCCCTTACCTGCAACAGCAATTGCAAATACCCTCCTAAAAGTTTAACGTCTTCCTTTAGGTCATCGTAGATTTTCACAAATCCATCGTTTTTTCGGAAAGAGCTCAGCCAATGCTTGGCTAGAATGACAAGTTGCTCGAAAGCGGACACAATCTTGACGCTGCATGACTGAGCCGCTTGATCGACAACAAAAACTAAACAGAGAACAACAATTAATTAAGCGACAAAATATGCTGGCAATTTATTGTGAGTACACTGAATGAGATTCCCGCATGTGGGTTTGTTAACAAAAGAGAGCTTACAGTTCTCTGGACATTCCTCTGCCTTCTCATAAGACTCTGTCATAACAACGACCTCAAAATGAATGGCGAACAGTGTCGCCAAAAGGCTCTGAGCCAGGCTTTCCTCTTCTTCAGAAGTCTGTTCCAAAACATCCATAGCTGAACCGATCAGTTCCTTACAAATGCCAGGCAGGAATGAGTCCAGTGGATCTGAGATCTGGCTCATCGATTTATTTGTTGAACCTGTGGCAACAGAACAACTTCAGGGGAAAAAATCTTATAGAATGGAGAAGTCAAATAATGTGGTGGGTCTTTTGCATCATCTTTTCCCCGTGAAGAAATATCAGTGTAACTAATAAACAGACAGCTATTGTTATTGCGGCAGCTTAGTGGTTAAGATGCTGAACTTGACAACTGGAAGGCCAGGAGGTCAACAGTTCGAGACCTGAGTGCTGCCCAATGGAGTGAGCTCCTGTCGCTGCCCCAGCTCCTGCCAACCTAGCAGTTCAAAAGCAAGAAATTGCAAGTAGATAAATAGGTACCACTTTGGCGGGAGGGTAAACGGCATCCCGTGCACTCCAGTGTCTAGGCATGCCTGCCACTTGTCCATAGAAATGTCTGCAGACGCAGACAATGCTGGCTCTTTGGAGATAAGCACCAAACCCTAGAGTCAGATACGGCTGGCTTTCGAGTAAAGGAGACCTCTTGTTAATTTAGTTTGCTGTTTGTCCAAAACAAATACACACCTCAAAAAAAGAAAATGAAAGAACATCATCCCCTATGCATAAAGGGCCAATATCCAACAGTGGCTTTATGTTCAAACAAAAAAAAAAACCAGTTACGTGAGCAGTTTTATCTATCAAAGTTCCCGCGAGCAGGCAGCCAAGACCTATGTGCGGCAGGACTTCTATTCTCTGCTAGCTGTAATGTCGCCTCCCAACCCCACACCTCAAAATGGCCAGGGAGTGTTAGGACATCCCAGGTAATTTTACAGAGACAGCAGACTAGGAGTTTTCAACATCACATCAGAGTTTGCACAAGTATGCAGGCAGGATTTTTTATTCCACCAAGGTTCTATAGCCGTGATGGCGAACCTTGGCACTCCAGATGTTCTTGGACTTCAATTCCCAGAAGCCAAGCCCCCGTGAATCCACAAATGGGTTTGCTGTGATTCATCTGGCCCGCCCTGCCCTCGTTGCTCCTGGAAGCAGAAGTAAAACAGGCACGTTTTACTTCCGCTTCCAGGAGCAACGAGGGCGGTGTGGCATGGGCCGGATGAATCGCCGCAAACCCATTCATGTGGATTCACGGGGGCTTGGGCTTCTGGGAATTGAAGTCCAAGAACATCTGGAGTCTCCAGGTTCGCCATCACAGTTCTATAGGATCCTGGCTGTGAAATGTAAATATTGGGATTAATCCAATTTTGACTAAAGTAGAGTGGTTGTAATGAGTTAGATCCCCCCCCCCCAACATTAACTGAAGACCCATATTAGTTCAATGGGTCTGCTCTAGTTGGGATTAAAATCAGTTTTCACTGATACTTTTTAAAAATCTGTAGAAATTATTTTTTTAAAAGAATACCACAGTCTACTGAAGGTACCCAACAAGCTATACTTTAAAGGCCAGATTTGTGTAAATATGCACAACACCTGGTAAGTATGAGTGGTGTAGTCTCATCTTTATGTCAGACAAGCATCCCGAAATCCGCTTGCTCTTTCTCATACTTCTGCTTCTCCTGAAATTGAAGAACAGAGAAATAAGAGGACTTTTTAAAGCTCATCTATAAATGTCTTTATTTCACTGATTTTAAAAAAAATACAAGCATCATTGATTTACATTTACAATAGCGGATGAACACGATTCTCAGAACACTAGATACCAATTCCTTGATAAGTGAGTTTGTCAGCTTTTGCACTCCCTGCCTTACCTTGGCCATAAATCTTGGCCGCTCCAGAAGTCGTCATTATGTGCTGTCAAACTGATTCTGACTTACAGCAGCCTTAATAGGGTTTTCAAGGTATGGGAGGTATTTAAGGAGATCTTTCATGGCCAAATGAGCATTTGCATCCAAATCTTCCGAGTTGTAGTCTGACACTCTATACATTACACCCCAGGAGATGAAATGTTCTCAGTGGGACACTCCACATATGCATATCTTCTTCTTCCTCCTCCTCCTCCTCCCTCCTTCTCTCTTAGGAAAGGGCTTTATAGCCAAACTTCTCATCTAACACGTTCTTTCTTTGCACAAATGTAGGCATTATCAGTTTGCAGAGTATATAACACATAAGTACAGTAATACCTTGGATAACGACCAATCTTGGTTCCACAAGTCTTAACGTTATCCGATTTTTAACATTATCTGATGCATACATCGGATATTGCTAAAAAAAGAGACAAACTGCCTCTGGGCACCCGATCCGCGCTGTTTCCAACGTCCTCCGACCTGCCCAAGCACTGGTGCAAGGCAAAACCTGCAGCCGAGGAAGGAGTTTTGCCTTGCAGCAATGCCTGGGTAGGTTGGGGGACGTCAGAAACAGTGTGGATTGGGTCCCCCGCCGCCAGAGGTGGCTGGGGGGGGGGGAGCCCAAAATGGGCAGGAAAAATTCCGTCATGACGGATTTTTTTTCCGCCCATTTTGGGCTCTCCGCCTCCAGACACCTCTGGGGAGGGCAGGGGACCTGATCCGCGCTGTTTCCGATATCCTCCAACCTACCCAGGCGCTGCTGCAAGGCAAAACCTGCACCCGAGGAAGGAGTTCCTCCTGGCGTTTTGCCTTGTAGCAGTGCCCGGAAAAGTCGGGGGACGTCGGAAACAGTGCGGATCTGGTCCCACGACCCTCCCAGAGGCCCACCACCCACACCGTTTCACGCTGTTTGGGGCCGAAAAAAATCACCATCTTCAGATGCATTTTTTTGGCTCTCCACCTCCACAGCTGGCTCTGGGAGTTGGTAGGGCCTTTTGCACTCTATTCCTAGGAGGTCCCTGGGCCGCATAACAACTGAAAATAGTTGTGACCGCCATTTATTTTACGGCCTCCATTTTGTTATTTTCAGCTGTTGTGCGGCCCAGGGACCTCCTAGGAAGGCGGAAATAGCGCAGAAAAGGTCCTCCTACCCCCAGAGGCTGTTATGGAGGCGGAGAGCCAAAAAAATGCACCTGAAGATGGTGATTTTTACGGCCCTAAAAGGTAGATCATGTTGTCCTTTTTGTTTGGGTGGGCTTCCCTTTCCGGAGGGCCAAACACGACTGCATCGGATAACGTTGAGATAACGTTATCCGATCCAATTTTTTTGGAAATTTCTCAACGTTATCTGAATTTTTCGTTGTCCAATGTAAACGTTATCCGGGGTACCACTGTACCTGTAAGTAACTTAATGCTCACCTCTGCCATGGTGCCTTCCCTTTCCTTATTTAACAGAATTTAACTTAAAGAACACAAGAAATTGTTTACCTCTTTGTAGAAACTGACGAAACAGATTCGTTTAAAAAATCAGGTTCCCATTCGTCAGTCGGGTCATAGAAAATCTCATCCGCTTTACTAGTGCTGTTTGTCTGAAAAGAAAAAGAACCCATTTTCTTTAAAGAGAGTGAAAGGGCTTCCACAAAGAAAACCAGTGGCTGAAATCATATTGCTCACTGTAATAGGTTACAGCTAGAATATGCCCTTAAATTGACTCAACATATCTTCACAGATTCAATGGCCCTTCTCTGGTTGTAAGTTCCTACATTAAGCAGCAGGGTTTCAACATATAACTGCTATATTAAGAATATTTTTCTCATTGTCATCTTCATACTTTAAGCCAGAAAGACTCTACCAAGTTCTAAAGTTCTTGTTCAAACTCCTCACTTTCCCAGCAAGGATAAAATGTCAGCAAAAATCTGTATGTCCTATCACTAAATTAAGAGCGAGGGGGCGGCAATAGAAATATGATTAATAAATGAATAAAATAAATAAATACTGTACATTTAGGTGTGCTAGAATCTTCCAGAAAAGCATTTGTTCCCATTCAGGGGGAGAAGTGATGTGTCATTTGGCGCACTCCTCCTGTCTGAACAAGAATCAACGTTTTCAGTCTAATTGAACACTTGCCCTGATTGTCTGCAAATGGTCATGGGGAAATAATTTTTTTACAGTGACTAGATCATTGCTGTAAAGCAGAGGTTTCCAACCTATGGCCCGTGGCCCGGCACCAGCCAGTGGCACCATTTCATGTGGCCTTCCACCACCGCACCTGGAAGGGAAAGCATTTACATCAGCCGTAAATGCGCCTTCAACTGTTGCAAACGCGGTTATGTCAGCCATAAATATGCCTGCAGGTGTCATAAACATGGAAGCGGGCGCATTTACTTCTGCTTCCAGGGGCGTGGTCCAGCCCATTCAACTGTCTGGGGGGCGTGGTCAGGCCCACGGCGTAAAAAGGTTGAGAACCCCTGCTCTAAAGACATTCTTTGTTTATTTGTTTGTTTGTATTGCTAATCAAGAAACAGCCATGGTTTCGAGCAATACACAGACATGCAAATATTTTTTTCAATTTTAAACAAAGTGATGCATCACATCACCAATGATCAAGAAGATATTTTTAAAAGTATATTTCATTTTACCCTGACCAGGGGGATAGATGATCAGGGGAAGTGTTCCATTTCCGCTTGTTAGCTGTTTCAGCATACCAGAATTTGACTTTGGAAGCTGCAAGGCTCCCATATGTTATCCTCAGTGTCCAAAGCCACTGGGAATGGCATATATGGGAGGATGCCGAAACAGAATACCTTTCCAAACCCCAGTGGTGGCTCAAAAAGTGCATAGTTGAGAAGACTAGGACTAGTCTGGCTTCTCAGGATGTATGAGTGCTGTTTTAAAAAAGCAAACTAGCCTGCCCCAAACCACCCTAAAGCAGGGGTGGCCAACCTTGGTGTCCCTAGCTGTTCTTGGGCTTCAATTCCCAGAAGCCCAAGCACACTTGCCCCCCAGAGAATGTTCTAAGCCAGGGGCACCCATACAGGCGCATTTTACTTCTGCTTCTGGGAGCGATGAGAGTGGCATGGGCCAGATGAATTGGCATCAGGGGGTGGATCCGGCCCGTGGGTCATAGTTTGGGCAACCTTGGTTTAAGCAGAGAAAATGGCAACCTAAAATCTATCTCATCCTGTTGCAAAACAGATTGTAAGGCGCGTTTTACTTCCACTTCCAGTGGGAGGAACCACGATGGCCTTTAAAGTTTGGGCATCCCTGTTCTAAGCACTACGGGGCGGCATATAAGTGTAATTGTTATTGCTAGTCTTCTCTTTTTGTGCCTCTCCTTCTCTACTTCTTCGCCTCTCCTCCATTTTTACTTCCTATTCTACTCTGAGGCAACTTTCTCAGGACCTACTCCTTCCTCTGCAGTCCCAAGATGATCTCTGAGCTGGCCAGATGAACCAATAATTGCCTTCAGAATCCAGTGACAATTAGCCAACACCTCTGTCCAACTATATCTTCCAAGTGTTAACAACTGAAGGCAAACTGGACAGGCAAATTTCCTCAAGTGCCTCTTCCAAGATACTGGGAATTAAAAATTGGGATAGATACCTCATAAACCTCTTTCATTGCTGCCAGTTTGTCTTCAAACTTCTTGAAGCTCCAAAAAGTTGCAACACCCAGTCTGAGATTACGGACCTGGACCTGAAGAGAAGGGCCAGTGCCATTTTCTTTATCTGTTACATCGTGTCTGATAAAAGAAACACACAGCATTGAACATCAAAGACCTGTAAATGTGACCTGAGAAAAATTTTAGCTTTGAGCAAGGGAGATTTTATTTAAGCACAGCTAATAAGCAAAACTATCTCACAAGAACGTGCTTAGTTTTCAGAAAAGCAGCTTGCAACTAGCTACGAAAATTGCTGCAACCTTTTTTAGAATCAACACAAGTACTTGGAACATCACTGAATTTTCACTGCACTGTTAACATCTGTCTGTAGGTTCATTTGTTCAAGGACTGCAGATACTTCTTTGAAAAGTTGTATTAGCTTGATGTAATCATTAACCTACAGGAACATACACATGATTTCCAACATTTTAGCTTAAACACTTACCTACAAAAGATAGTGTGTTTCTCCAACTTGCTGCTAATAGTGTTGGCTTCTTTGATCATTATGGAGAGTTTCAAAGAACTCCAGTTTGGCTCTATTCCCCCACACCCCGAACACAAAGGAAAAGAGATGTGTTGGTGTTATATTTTCAAAAAAGAATTGCTGGTTAATAATTATGTAGTCAAAGTGTGCATTAGCAACCACTAAAATTATCAGAGAGTAAATAAAACAAAACAATAAAGACAAAAAACGTGGTTGCACCTTAAAAACTAACTCCTGTATTTAAATGTGAGCTCTCGTGGATCAGGACCACTTTGTCAGACCAGGCCGTTTTTCAAGAAAGATTTCACTTCCACCACATCAGTATAGAAAGATTTCCTAGGCAAACCTTCTCTCCATCTTACCACCTCTGAGTTCTGTACCAACTGTGAGGAATAAATGTATTTAGAGTAAAAGGATGTATGAGAGCATGTGCAGAGTGTTGGGTACGAATGGATAGAAAGTAGCCTTAGTAAAAATAGGGCAGGCAAAGCCGGGGAAGATTAACAGCAGTGGGTAGAAACAAAATGTTGAGAAGAGTTAATTTGCATAATGGACTAGGATTGGTTGAGAGTGGATGATTGATAGAGAAGGTTCTAGAGAACACTGAGGTGAATTAAGAAAAGGGGTCGCAAAGAGGAAACGATCGTCCAGCTGAGGAGAAATAGGAAGAGAAGAAAATGAAGAGGCTTGGAAACTGGCTTCTATCCAGGAAGCATCCATCTGAATAGGGATAAGGCTTCCGTAGAATAGTAAAAAGAGGCTTGTTATTTTGCCAATGTGTGGGTAAAGTGTGGAACTGTCTTGTCTGAAGTTTGTTTTTTAGTATTTGATAAAGCTGCCTTTCATGTTTGTCCCCTTTTTGAAATCTGACTGTTGATATTTGTAAATACCTCAGTTGTGTTAAATAAACCTTTTTAAAAATTCAAGCCCTTGTGTTTCCTCACACAAGTAAAGGGAGTTTGTTTGCATACACTACCAAGAATAGGTCGCAACACTGGTTATTAGCCAACCCTGGGAAGAGGGCAGGCTGTAATTTGTCAAGGCAGGCCGGGATGGAGCTATTGGAATATCCCAGGGCTTGTCTTGTGTGAAGAAAAATCCAGGCCAGACTTCGCAGTTAAAGCGTCCTGGCTTGGTACGAGCTCAGGCCAAGATTTTCTGAGGAAAAGGGTGTGACGATCGTTACACCAACCCAGTGCACTTTATCCTGAAGCTCCATCAAAGACCAATCATTGTGTACAATAGCAAAGTTCATAACACCCTTCACACATACAGTAGGAACCAATTGATTTTATAACCCCTTCTGCCTTCTTTGGGTAAGAGCAGTGATGGACTAAGGCTGGTTCTGAATGGTTCTTGCGAACCAGTAGTGGAAATTCCAGGCCATGTCCACTTGGCTGAGCATGCCCACCTCTCGGTCTCCCCCTCCCAGTGCCACCGGAAACGCATCCCATTCGCCTCGCTCAGGACCGAAGGCGCACTTTCACCTCCGCACTTCCCTCGCGCATTCAGCCCTGGGCGAGGTGTTTCCAGCGGCGCTGGGAGGGGGAGGCCGGCACCAGACCACCAACCCACCACGCTCACCTCCCAGCAGTGCCACCAGCAAAACTTCCCAAGCACCTAGCTCAGGGCCGAAGGCGTGCTCACCTCAGCACTTCCCGTGAGCTTTCAGCCCTGGGCAAGGTGAATGGGATGCATTTCTGATGGCACTGGGAGGAGGAGGCCGGCGCCAGACCACCAACCAACCCCGTTCATCTCCCAGCAGCACCGCTGGTGAAAGCATGCCAGGATGGTGAGGGGCTGACGCTGACCCGCCAGCAGCACCTGGCTGCTCTGGGACTCCTCCTCCTCATCTCCGCGAAGCAAGAGAGCAAGATAGGTTTTTCTGTTTTCCCTTCCTTTTTTCGGGGGTGGGAGGGGAGGTTTGAGGTCACATCCACAGATAGCCACAATTTTTTTTGCAGTGCACCACTGGTAAGAGACATGGAGTTCTGGCATGGGACCAAGCTTCAGCATGATTTTGTTGAGTCCTCACATTTGCAACTGTCTCCATTCTGCTCCACCCCCAAAAAGTTTTATATCTGTGCATTAATAGACTGATCCAAATAAATCTTCTGTTGGAATATGTTTGGAAAAAGGCAGTAGCCCTTTACATAAACAAATCCCATTGAACACTATGGGGCTTACTTCCAAGTAAAGTATATAAAGAATTGTACTGTGGAAAGAATAATGTATTCAATAGCTTTAGAGTGAATGGAGAAGAAATAAGAAAAAGAGCTCTTTGAAGAAAAAAAATATACATCAACATACATTCAATATGCATATTTTCCTCTAGTTCTTAGGGTAAATATGGTAGGTTTATAGGCTCTTTCCAATGTTTGCTGAAGGGAAGAGATAACCTTATTTATATAAATCCAACAATATTTGTGGGCAATCTTTGTATAGGTAACTGTATTATATCACAAGCATACCTTTATTTCTGTTTTCTCTATTCTGCTGAAGAATTTGTACTTCCTGAGTAATTTTCTGCTTCTCAGCTTCCAGAGCCTCAAGAAATCTGGCGTGGTGGATTGTATGGTCTTCTAAAATCTAACACAAAACAAGGATTATGTGCTTTTTTCCACTGGAAGTAGGACAGCCTTAAAAATGGAAAATTCTATTTAATCACCATTTTTTAATTCTTGGACTTCTTTAGGACACTGCTTGTCCATCCTAAATTAAATCAAGGGCAAAAATAAACAATGATCATCACTTCTGTCTTGCTCATAATGTCTTCAAAATGTAATTGACTAATTGCTCGACTAGACTGATCTTGATCTACTTGGGTTGATTTTTATTTTATTTTTAACTTTAGAGGCAACAGAAATCTGACCAAAGCTAAGAATTAAATAAAAAGCTAATTCTTGGTGGAAGTTCTAGTTGCGCTGAAACCCAAAAATGGGCTTAAACGTAGCTGGAGAAAATAAGGTCTTTTTAACTGACTAGATTGCTTTGAGTTTGCTGCTTTTACTCTCCTCCAGAGGACACCAACAGCAGTAAAAGGATATGTTGAAGACTGACAACCGAAGTTAACTCCTGTTTCAGTCACCCATTCTGATGTGGCTGCACTTTATTGTACACTCAAATCTGCATGTAATATTTCTGAGTGAAATTAATGTGCACTCTTTCTTTGATGTTTAGTTTTATAAAAGGGGGAAAAACAAACACATTTCCATATCCATCAGTTCTTGACAAGAGGGTTCCAGCAAAGCATGGTTACACAACATAGTGTCAAAAAATGTGGCCCAATTTTGACTGGCATGTAAGCAGAGCAATGGTTACTTGGTACTTGGTTGATCCATACTTCATACGTCTAGTTTGACGTGGTGGATCTAAGCATCAGGACCCACCTGCGGCTGTGATGGAGGGCTCGGGACCGCCCACTCCACCGGCATCCTAGCCCCACCCCTGCCCAGGGTCTCAAAAGAAGCAGCCACGGCAGGACTTTCGCCGTCGCCCGGGACCTTGCTGATATCGAGGCACTGAGCTCCTTACCCTGGCCTGGCGGGAGAGGGGAAGCTCTGGTGCCAGCACATCACAGTTGTATGGACTTTGCTGCTGCTAAGGTCGTTGCCAAGGCACAGAGTTCCTTCTGCCTGGTTGGCGGGGGAGGTGGAAGCACCTGCGTTGGCACCCCGCAGCCATAAGGACTTTGTTTGTCGCCAGCCGCCGCTTGGAATTCTGCTATATTGTATTTTTGTCTTCTCGGTGCTCGTAATATTGATAGTATTGTATTATTGTATATTATATTGTACTTTTGCTTTTCTCTGCTCCTATTATTGATATTGCATTGATTATATTTTATTGTGTTATTTTTGTACCATTGTGTTTATTTATTTTGTGTACAATATTGTATACTTATTGTAGTGTTGCTGTTATTGTTGTTTGCCGCTTTGAGTCACCTTCAGGCTGAGTGAAGCGGGATACAAATAAAAGAAAATCTATCTATCATCTCCCATGAGATTTTAGCACCCTCTCGCTATTGGAAAGTCCTACCGCTACCATAGCAGGGTCTGATGGCATGCAGGGAAGTGAGGCCTGTGTTTTCGATGCTCCTTTAGTCATTTTAAATACGTGACACAGCTGGCTGGGCTTATGTCGAAGTTGGCCATGTTAGAGCAATGCAACCGGCCAGGTGCATTGCCCGAGGACCCAACCCCACTTAGGTGACCTGCAGTTCCAAAACAGAGCAATGGGGTTTCATAAATACTAATTTCTCAAAAATCAACGAATATCATGAAAGGAGAGCACCATAGGTCACCTGAGACATTAATTTAAAGTCATGAAAAGAAATACGAATATCAAGGCACAGTGTTGAATTGATAAGACGAGAGGCTGGGTTTTGCTGCTTTAAAAATGTACCTCTTTGGCGGCCAGGGTCTGCATTTCCAGGCGCTTTCTGTTGAAATGTACCTCCAGCTCAAGGCCTCGTTTTGCTTTCTCTAACTCCTGAATTTTGTTTGCAGCCATCTGGTTATTCATTTCCTGCCGCTGTTTCCGACGGGATTCTTCCTCCTAAGAAGAAAAAGAGGAGAATGAACAACTTGTGCTAAGAAATATATTCTTTACCCAAACAAAGCCATTACCGCAAATTAAACAGTACAGAACAAACAACACTGCCAGTGAAGCAGATTCACCCATTACTGTGTTGGGAAGACAAACAGGTGTTTGTTTTTGACAGTAAAAAAATCAATTTAGAAAGGTGCCTCACAGGGTCAGACGCATGAATGCCACCATTTACACAAAAATAGCAACTTCTACTCTGAGAGAGATTGATGGGGAATAAGTACAAAGCTCATCTTATCCCTAAAATGCAGGTTTTGCAGAAAAACAAAAATCAATGTTGTAACTACAGTGAAACCTCGCATAAAGAGCGCCTCGCTTAGAGACTAACTCGCTTAAAGAGCAGGATTGTCTCTGAATGGTCGCCTCACTTAACAACTAAAAACAACCCATAACTCACTTAACAGCTAAATTGGAGTTTGTAATCCACACACACACACACACACACACACACACACACACACCAGAAGTCACAATTGGTCACTTACAATGGTGTTTCACTTAAAGAACAAACTCGCTGAAAGAGCAATCCTGTGGAACGCATTATGCTCTTTAAGCAAGGTATCACTGTACTTTGGACTGCATGGATATTTCCTGTAATACATGTAAACTTGCCAAATTCGGTCATGTTCCTTGTAAAGGAGCAAGTGGCTATTTTCCCATTCTTCCATATATACTTTAAGTTGTTATCACTAGATACACCACAATTAGTGTGTATTTGGAGATTAGCTATTTGGAAATATATGTGCTGATAAATTAAGATGGCCTTGTGCAACCTTACATGGCCTTCAGCTGTGTTGATTTACAGTCCCACTGCCAACACACATAGAATGCACACAACTGGGAATATTGTTATAAAGAACCTTTTAAAATATGCTAGAAATGATCAAACATGCTTACAGGTTCCACCGTAGCACCACAAGAAGTCATTGGACCATTGGGAGCAGTGAGGTATCACTAAGAAGACCAAAAGATGGGGAACAAATTGCTTCCCATTTAAGAGTTCATGTTCTTAACTCTGTGGTGCAGTGGTTAAACTGCTCTACTGCTGCTAAAACTGAGGATAAAATAGGATTTGAGTTTGAATCTGACAGGGCTCAAGGTTGACCCCAGTATATTCAGAGCAAAAGGCTAATTATCGTGTGAACTGCCTAGAGAGTGCACTAAGTACTATGGAGCGGAATAAACGCGTAATTGCTATTGTTATACAGTGGAACCTTGGTTAACAAACAGCTTGGTTAATATAAAATCACATATCAAAAGGAAATCCATAGAAAATAGTGGCTCGGTTTACAGATTTTTTTTTGAACGGATTAATTGGTTTTCAATGTATTCTTATGGGAAACTGCATTTCTGTTAAAGTATTTTGGTTTTCAATGCAGTCCTATGGGAAATTGCATTCAATGCATCCCTATGGAAAATTCAGTTAAAGTAATTTTCACTGTAAGAAATGTCCCAGAGAACACATTAATTACGTTAACCAAGGTTCCACTGTATTATATTGGGAAGGAAGAAACATCATGTAAAGTTAATGACTTCAACTCTCTGAATTAATTGTATAGGCAGCTTACGCAAGAGGAGAGGACCATTTTTCATCATATATTTGTGTCTTTGCTCATCATAGAAAAGCAAAATAAAATAAAAATGGTGTAATGTGCTCAGGTCAATGAGCGCAGACAACAGGCAGATGAGTTTTTTATTGTAATAGGTATCAAAATACGCCTGTCAGCCACAACGGTTTGATTGCTACAGTGGCAAAGAAGCTATCACAAGCAACACAGCTCACAATCGAGTTAAATTAATGGTACATTTTTATCCTCTCCGCACACCCAGTCAGCGCAGCTTCCACTGCACACTGAATTTTCTGTCCCCATGGGTATTGCAGCACTTATTCAATGACCTTGAACTGATGGATACATCTTTTGATGAGGATGGGCAGAGCCACTTCCTGCAGTGTATGTCATATCAAGTCATTTCACTTAAAATGTTGAGCAATGACTTACCAGCTGTGTTTCTAGTGACTGTATCTGGCTCTCATAATCTTTTTGTTGAGAATTAAGCTCTTCTTGGGCCATTTCTTTTGCAAGCTGGATCCCCTGTATCATTTCTTCCTTGGCTTTCAGTCTTGCTTCTTCTATTTCTGATTCAAGCCTGAAGGTGTTCAAAAAAGCAAAGAAAGTCAAGGCTGCTTTGCAGCATTATTTCCCATGGGGATAAAATCTTCATAAATCTAACCTCATGCATGCTTATTCACAGTCATTAAATGTCCCATCTAGCCAGCACACATATGTAAAATAAAAACACTCTTGAAAGAATTCCACCATATTAACAATTTTTTAAACTAGATTGCAGTTTAACACTAGATCTAAATTCCTCCTTTTGGAAAAGTAAAAAATACTGGGTTTTTCAAATTTAAATACCATTGTGCCCTGACATATAATCCAAACAACAATGACATAATGACAATACAGCTCTTATTACACACAGTGAGTTTATTTTGCTAGAGTTAAGTAATATTTGTGTTCTTTTTCTACTTCTTTGCTTCCTCTTTTACCCCATTGGAGGTTGAGAAAATATTTGTATTAAAAGGTGAAATGTAATATCAGTTTTTCTTCACGGAACCAGTTTCATAGGCAACAGTCATTATCGAAAACACTGACAAACATCCAGATGTTATGGGGTGACAGTCAGCTCCCCAGATTACCCCAGGATCCGTACCCTTCCTTTCTGCTCACACGCTGTCACTCTGGCAGTAAGGTCAGCACTTTTTTCAAGGTAAATAAGGCTTACAGTTATTACATGCCTTAAGGTGGACTGTACTTGGAGAAGCCTTTAGGATAGGCTTCTTCAACCTTGGCCCCACAGCTGTTCTTGAACTTCAATTCCCAGAAACCCTGATCAGCAGGAGTGCTGACTTGGGCTTCTGGGCATTGAAGTCCAAGAACAGCTGGAACGGCAAGGTTGAGGAACCCTGCTTTGGGAAGTAGGATACACCTTAAATTGGTGGTTCTCAACCTTTCTTGGCCACCTACATTCTGATTTTAATTTAAAAATGAGTACAGTGATACCTCATACAACGTCCAAACTTGGTTCCACAAGTTTGGACTTTATACGGATTTGGACTTTGTGTGAGGCATGCAAAATCCTAGCCACGATGCCTCATACAACGTCCAAATCCTTGCCGCGATGCCTCGTACGTCGTTTCCATAGAGATACATTGTACTGTAACCGCACAGACTTCAGGGCAAAGTCAAGGAAACAGACATGAAGTGCCAGAACTTTAAGAAATCATTGTCTAAAGGCTAAATACATTGCAAAAACATGTCAAACAACCAGGATTATTCAAGAACCTGAAGAATGCTGCAAAAATCCCAGGAATGCTTCTAAAAATTCTGACCAAAAAAAAAAAATCCAAAAAAATCCAAAATCGCACTCAAAACCACTCCTAAACACTCTTTGCCTCGTGCAAAACCCACAAGAGCAATGCACGCATGTGTCCTGCCTTTTATACTGCCCAGCCACAATGCAACCTGGCAAAAACCCCAATGTCTCATACAAAGTCACAGCAACTTTGTCTGAGGCAATTTTTTTCAAGGAATTAGGCGATGTTGTATGAAGTTGATGTTGTACGAAGTGGACTTTGTATGAGGTATTACTGTACATTATGTCACAATACATATTTATATACTGTATATGAGGCCCCAGAACCACAAGAAATGCAAAAAAAATCACTGTTAACTCATTCTTGAGTCAGCCACCTTAAAAAAAATAAAACTGCTCCCGTTGGGGGGTGCCTCACGTTGGGAACCATGGCCTTAAGTACAAGTGGTGTGTTTTGCTTACATGGGGGAAAGGGGCTTTTTTTTGCCAGCACCTCACCACCACCATACAATGGTGGAGTTCTGGCAAAAAAAAGGAGGGAAACCCTTCTTACATATAAACAAAGTGCACAGGGCAATGACAAATTCTGCAACAGCAAGGATCACCAACATGGATCAGGAATAAACATTTTAAATCTAAATATTCAGCTCCAACAAGATTTCAAAATATTTAATAAAATACTCCAGAGAACCTCGCTTACAGTGCCAGTCTTTTCTCTCATCTGCATTTAAAGACACTTGACTGGTCTGTGTCAAAGTTCAAGAAACTAGCACATAATGCTCATGTCATATGAAAGAGGGGACATTGATCATTTAAGCCAAGGTAGCTGTGACTACTCACTGAGCCCTTTGTGCAGCCAGCAACTCATTTTTGGCGAATTCAAAACCTTTTGGACTGTCCTCCACAAGCAAAGGTCCAGAAGACAGACTCTTTACTTTCTGAACTTCTCCTGGATGGTTAAACCGAAAATAGTGGTCTCCTCCAAGAATGATACGATCCCCCTATACATACAGGAGATATGGGTGACTTTCCTGTTATAATGAATTGGTAAGTAATGGGGAAGAGGGGAATAGTCTTGTGTTTAGCCTTCCATAGGCAACATTGAATCAATATATAAAGCACATATAATGAACATGGAAAGAAATATATTTGTCTCTGTTCAATCAGCTTACATGATGTAGATACGTAGGTCCAGAAATACATTTTCCGTTCACGTATGTCTTCGCTTCCCCTAGTGGAATAATGTTCACAGCACCAGCTGCATGTTTAATAATACTACAAATAAGAAACATTACGTATTAAAAACAAAGCTTTAAAACTAGAAAATACAACTGGATCACTTCTTGAGACTCCATACATTAGCATCTAAACCAGTGTTTCCCAACCTTTGGTTTTTGGGTTTCAATTCCCAGAAGCCTTAGTCAATTCCTCAAAGCACTGATCAGCCAATGCACTGACTTAGGCTTCTGGGAATTGAAGTACCCCTGTGGGGTGTGGGCCCCACATTGGGAACCACTGATCTAAACAGTCACTTTTTTATCATGTCAGCAGCACACAAAGGTGCTTTCTGGGTTGAAAGGATTTTTTGTTGGAGGAACTCCACTCTGGGGACGTACAAATGAGGCTCCTTTCGTGTCACCAAGATCTTAAGTGGTCCCCATATATCTACTTGCAATTTTTTGCTTTTGAACTACTAGGTTGGAAGGAGCTGGGACAGAGACGAGTGCTCATTCTGTCATGCAGTACTTGGGTCTTGAACTGCTGACTTGCCGACCTTCCAGCTAACAAAGTGAGCTTCTTAACCACTGAACCACCGCAGTCCCTTACCATACAACTCATTGAATGGTTAAAAATGCCTTTGTCCCAAAGCAGTCTGCTTTCAAAACTACAGTAAAACCTTGCATAATGAATGCCTCACTTAAGAGATTAACTCGCTTAAAGAGCAGCATTTTCTCTGAATGGTTGCCTCACTTAACAACTAAAACCAATGAAAAACTCGCTTAAAAACTAAATCAGGGTTCGCAATCCCCCCACCAGAAGTCACAATTGGTCACTTATAATGGTGTTTCGCTTAAAGAGCAAACTCGTTTAAAGAGAAATCCCGTGGAACGCATTATGCTCTTTAAGCAAGGTACCACTGTACTGTTTGAAATATCATATCACAGAAGAGCTGTTGTTCCATAGGGTGAGTGACTTTTGATTCCTTGAGTTCAGAGGATTATACACTAACTGATTTGTTATAATCTGTGGAGAAAGCACATAAGACTCTAGCCCCATCGTCCTGCCTCTTTATGGAGAGCATTTAGTCTTGAAGAGGTAAAGATACTAGAATCCATGGAAAACTAGAATCCCAACTAATGTTGAATGCCCTCAGATAGTGAAAACTCTCCTTCTCAATACTCTCCCCTGGCCATCTGTTGCAGGAGAGTAGCAAATTCAGGAAATGGATTGTAATCGATGGATTATACAGTAATACCTGAACAATACTCTAGTATCACTACAACCAGTTACAATTCATACAGCAGCACACAAGCTAAAGTACTTGATTATGAAACATGAGGGGTGGGTGTTATTATGTGATATAACACAATGATATTGTGAAAAATTTTAAAATCAACGATGTTCTATCAAGCTATATGTTCTTCTATCTCAGTGCCCAGTTCCTCCAAAGTAGCCAATATTTTCTGGCTGATCCATAAAAAAGAAATCAAATGAAATGACTTGCTCAATTTTTATCCCCACAGATAGTAGTGATATATTGCATGTGAGTGTGGAAGTTTCTTACACCCATGATTTGTGGTCATTGGTCAGTTCTTCCATCCATGAATTCTCTCTAGCCACTGTCCTAATCAACAGGGAAGTACTGTACTTCCCTGAAATGTTAAGACTTGAATTGGAAATCTATGCAGTGTAATGTCTAGAGATGTAAAATTTCCAGAAATGTTGACGCCATGGAAAAAAACTGGCTTTTTTTCCTTTTTAAAAACTGGAATTTGAAAAAAATGCAACTTTTTTAACAGATTGAAAGTCACTCTGTTATTTTAGGGACATAAAATATGACTATGTACAATAGAATTGCTCTACATTGTCTTTAAATAGAAACTGAATAAATTTATCACTGGTTCAGTTTTTTAAAGGGCAACACCTACCAATGGTCATCAGCAATCAAGATGCCGGACAGCTGGATATCATGATGTGAATTTGCCTTGCACCTTCCGACTGTCGTTTCCCCTTCCTTGATCATGTACAGCAACATTTCAGAGAGTTGAGGATCTTCATTGAGATTGACAAAGTTAGGCAAACTGTTGTCCACTTTGAACGTAATGCCTGCTTTCTAAAATGAAGGGTCCAAAAAGTGAGATTTTTTATGACCAAAGATAGTAAGTTAATTAAAATGGATCTCTCTTTTGGCATACTATTTTAAGGAACGTAATAAAGGCAAAGAATAAGAGTGAAAAATGTCTAGTATTTTGTATCAACATCTAAATTTACTTCATTGTACCTGTAACTCCATTGTTTCCTCAAATTTCCTTTTTTCTGCTTGCTCAAGTTTCTCTTTCCAGGCTCTTTAATAGGGAGAAAAGACAGTTGGTTTAGCATCATGAGACAAATAATATTATTACTTTGTAAGTATCCTTCTAAGCCAACAAAATCCAGAAAAAGACTGGAATGACAGATGCAGCATCCTGTGTCACCCTGCACTGTGGACAACAAAGAATAGTTTCATGGCATGAATGTCAATAATAAGAACAAATACAGGTCACTCCTGGTATCCATGAGGGATACATTCCAAGATTATCTGCAGATGCCTGAAACCACTGAAAGCAAGCAAACCCATATTGTAGTGCACTTATCTGAGTCATACTAGTGAGGGGTGGGTGGGGTGCAAATGCCTCTGCTGATCTTCAGGTGTACTCATGAAATGACTTCAGGGGAAGCAGCGTTCATTAAAACAGTTTCTTATTATAGATATTGTCCTCCAATGGTGAAGTTTGGTAATGTGTCTTAGAAAAACAGTACAGTATGTACATGCATGGCTTTTAAAGATAGGACTTATGTATTTTATATATTTTATTGAATGTTTTTGCTTGCTGATAAGTGGAACCACAAATACTAGACCCATGGGGTAACATGTATAAGAATCTAAAATTGCCTGTGAATTGAATCCACACTTAGTCATGCCTATCAAATGCCTGCTAAAATCAATAGGGCTTGTGCTACTTAGTACAAACATGCCTTACTTGACATGCCAGTTTTCAGTGTGGTGTAGAGGATAAAGTGACAGACGAGGGCTCTGAATCCCCACTCAGCCATGGAAACTCATTGGGGTAGTAGAACTGGTAAAGCCAATCCTTAAATATCTCACTTACCTTGAAAAGCCTGTTAGTCACTATAAGTTGGTTGTGACTTGACAACACATAACTAGCTAACACATGTGCCTCACTGATCTCAGTAGGTTTAATGAGTATGACAGAATCTAATTCAGCATCACCAACAATTTACAATTTTAATTTCAAGCAGAGTAGAATTCTCTGAGAATTTAGTATACAGAATAAATGTAAAGGATTTACTATATGATAGGGTTTAGAAAGGTAAAGCCACTCATTAAATATCTACCTTGAAAGCCGCATTAGGGTCTCTGTAAATTGGTCGACTTGACAACATTTAACATGACATAACACTGCTGATAGAAATTAAGTACTCTCTGCATTTTTAATATCTATATCTACAGTTTACTAGAAAGATCCTAAATATTGTTACCTTTGCATCTCAGCCATGTCTCTTTCTTGGTGGTGTAGTTTCATTCGAAGTGATGTTATTTCTTGAACATAATGTCTCTGCTTTTGAGGGTCAAGATTCTGAGTATTCTTCTGAGCCAATTTCAATTTCTCAATTTCATCTTTCAAGTCTACATTTAATAACAGAACACAGGTTAAAGAAATGAATGGAATGAATACAAAAGAAGTTGTCTGCGTGCTAAAGATGTGGCAGTGGTTAAGCTGCTAGAGCCAAACCTCTGCTCATGATGAGTTTGATCCCAACAGGCTGAAGGTTAACTCAGCCTTTCATTCTTCCAAGATCAGTAAAATGAGTACCCAGCTTGTTGGGGACAACATGTTACTTACCTTGTGAACTACCCAGAGTGCACTATGTGCTATGGGATGATATATAAGTGTAATTGCTACTGCTATTACACACCTCACATAAAAATATTGTGCCAGAAAAGGGGGGGGGGCAGAAAAAGGAGTACCCTGATTCAGACTTAATACTAAACCTTGGTGCCTCGTCCAATGTCACTTTCATGAGAAGCAAATTGCAAAGTCGTATTTTTTGGTTTTAATGAACTGCAGTTTTGTACGTCTGAATCTGAACAAGCTAAATTTAGAATCAAATGTAGATTTGTAGCATAAGCCAACTTCAAACCAAGATTTTTTTAAAAAAAGTGGTTTGTTTAAGCAAACCTTAGTTAACATTAGTTGCGGTTTAGAATTTAGATGTAACATTAAACTGAAGTTAATAAAAATTAGAATGGGAAAATTCTCATATTTGCGCCCTTTGGAGCAAGGGTGGATAAGAACCAACCTGATGCATGCATGTAACAGTTTTTGAGGCCTCCCATTCCCTGAAATACCCCCCACTGTCTTTCTGAACAATAAAAAAACAACAAAAACATTAATTTTTTTCCTGCTCCTAGAGCCATCATGAAGATAAATTTCTGAATGGCTCTTGTACAGTATTTTGGATGCGTTTCTCACTGTTCTCAGTTGGTGCCTATATCTTCCATATTCCTTTCTTTGGGAGATCGGTGTGCATCTTGGCATAGATGTGAAATTGCCCTTTTAAAGTAAGAAACAAAATAATTGTCGAGCTTACCTTGGATTAATTTAGCATTGATGTCTTCGTTCACTTTGGCAACATTGACTATGAAGCATGCTTGTTTAGCATAACGAAGTGTACTAAGCGTTTCCTCTATATTGCTGGCAGCAGGGCTTATTGTGGCAATCATAGTAGTTTTTGAATTCCCACCCAAACTTTCCTTCAGCAGCCTACATTTTAAAAAAATAATAATCCAAAATTACAGTGATTTTACTCAATTAAAAGAAAAAAATCAAACTTCTATATTTATTTTCCACTGTTCTCAAAAGATTAACACTCTTATCAAATTCAGTTATTTATGTATATTTAAAACAAGGATCCCCTAATTTTGTCACATAGGGAATCAGATGTTTGCACTTCTTCCCCATCTAAGCTGCTGTGGTACACTATTTTTACTACCCCCACCCTGGGCGTGGCTAACTCTGTGGACCACACCCACTTGGCCGGCCATACCATGGCCTGGGGTAGGGAGATGGGTGTGGCCAGCCAAGTGGGTGTGGCTTGGGGAAATTTTTGCTACCGGTGCCAGCGCACCTGCGGGCACCGGGAGCAGCGCAGCACTGGGTGTAACCCGGTATCGGCAACCTTGTGTTGCCAGCTAATCTTTCTCACATTAGATCTGGCAAAAGGAACTGCAGAATGAACTCACCAAAAAGTGCCTTCATTTTGGCGGTTTCACGTCTGGCCTAGACACGGAAGAAGATCTAAGCTGCTTCTGCCCAAATGAAGTATCACCATTGGTCATAGCTTGCTTTTTAGACTCAAGCATTATATCAGTACTAATGAAGAAGCTGAACGCCATAGTACCATAAATGTTTCTGGGGTACCTTTTTCTGAGTGGAATGGGTAACCACTCCACCTGAAACTGAAAAGGATGCCAGCCAGATCATTGCAACAAAGGGTAGGCTATAAAGATGGAGATGGTCCAAATCTGGAGGGAAGTCACTGACAATGATATTGAGACTGCAGAAGTTTGGATAACATACTTTTAGACTAAGTCACTCCAAGTTCCCAAGCAAGGCTGGCAATTGCAAGAGCTATGGTTCAAAAAACTAACTTTTCCGAGTTTTGGAATGTACCATGGACTTTAGCTGAAAAATGTGTAGCCCACACTGAACAAAGCATCTCTCTCTCTCTCTCTTTCTTAATAGCAGCATCTTACATGTAGCTATTAGTGCAAGAGGTTGGTGGAAATAGCATCTAAGATGTGATGAAATGATTTGCCCACTTTGTTAATAATCTGGTATAGCTGAGAAAGAAAGGGTCACTCCAAAAATATAATAACACACAAAATACATACATACCATGTAAGGACGGATTCACGGTATGGAATGAACACCTTCTTCCTGGTCTGATTTTGCTCAGATAGTGCTGAAATCACTTTCCCCAAAGTTAACAAGGATTTATTAATACTCACACCTTCCTGCATGAAAGAAGAGAAGAAACAAGCATTAGAAGTCTCCGAACAGATGGACAATTTTTAGGTTTCCTATCTGCACCAATTGCAATTCTTTTCAAAAAACTACCATTATAACATGGTGGAAAACACAAAGTATTAAATTAATGCATATTGCCAATTGCCTTCCACAAAAAATCAATATTTAAAAGATTTAAGCCAGCTCCCATTGCTTGTATAACTGTAAATTCTTACACTGCCTGTCTACTAACTGAGTATTAAAAAGGTAAAAAAGAAACCATCAGGTTGTGCAAAAATCGAAAGGCTGGCTAATATTATGACACACCAACCACACAACAGCTGAAATCCTGTTTTTTAGCATAACCCAAATCATACCTTTCAGTCCGCTTCTTCGTAGTAAACAAACCATCCCTGCTGCAGCTGTCAGGAATAGAAGTGCCTGCTAGCTTGTTGGGTATGAGTGTCCTGAGAATCTCAGCAGGGATGCTTTGTTTTCCAAAGACTAGCAGACCAAAAGTTATGATTTAGTGTATGCTGAGAAAAAAAGATCTCAGCTACTTTAAATCTTTTTCATGCAAGGCTCTTCATGGTTTGAGACCTCAGTACCTGGCAGAACCTCTCTCTTCTCTAAATTTGCCCATACCACTCAGTCGTCTCATTCAGGCTTTGACTTCCCACCCATAAACTCAGTGAGATTTGTTTCTGAGTAAATATACAAAACATTACACATTTCCCTAAATATGCTTCATCCATTCTGTTAGTCACATTGTTAGTTATATTCATTCAACGGCCAACTCTGCTATTTATGCCACTAACATTAATTTACTGTATTTATGTTTGCACAGACTGAAGAGGGTTAACAACAATTTGCTCACAATTTGTCATAGGTTGGCTTTAACGTTAACTACAGGAGACACATCCTGCAACTGGCACTCTGACATATTCCTTGTCACAGTTAAATTTCTGACACCAAGGAAAAAGGTCACAGTATCCCATTTTTCAGCCACTGTGTTCAAGTACTCATAGGAACTGAGGGAAAACTGCAAATCTAACTAAGGATGACATTGTGCATTCACTGTGCCTGAAATAAATATTCACTATGGTACTTTTCTCATGTTGGCTACTCTGTGCAGAGTGATGCTAACATGTTTGAGTTGGTCATTATTGTTATTGTTATTACTCTAAATCAAATATAGAAAAGGAATAAAGAGCTGGGAAACTTTGGCTCTAACAAGGAACACTGCAAAACACACATACTTGTTTACATATCTCATGTGTTGAACTATATCTTCCATTGCACCTAAACAACACAGTCAATGATGAAGGGTGAGGAAGGTTACTGTACAACAGTTTCTGGAAAGCCCTAATTGCTCATCCCCATAGATAAAGATAGAACGGCAAAGTACATGCTTTGTAACCAGAAAATCTCAGCTCCATCTCCATTTGTGATGGTGGGGGTGGTCTCCAATAACAGATATGGAGGACCAATCTAAAAACCAAAGTGATAAATACTGAATTAGCTAGAACAGTGGTCTTATGCAATATCCATTCATAAAAACTTCCTTGTTCTGCAGATACCAAAGCACTGCAAATTACACTATGTTTGTGTGGCATCAGGACCAATATTCAGTATTCTATTGGTAAGGTGTCTGACATCCAGCAGATTACAATATAATTTTTATTTACCTTCCATCTTTCTCCACTTGTCCGAGCTGTGTGACAGCGCTCGCTACCAGCTAGGTCTATTAGGTTAACACGACTAATAATTCTCTGTTGATGTTCTACCTTTTCCAGAGTACCTGTCTGAAATAAAAGTTACAGTTAAAAAGCTTCACTACCTAACCAGAAGGTTATGGCTCAAGCTGAAAACAGCTCCAGAATAACATGTATATCTTTCATAATCTAAAATACTATTATTTTGCCTTTATTTTATTTTATTCTTCCCCTTTCCTTTTGTCATCATGCAGAGATATACTAACATGGCTATTTCTTTGGGAAATGGTGCAGTTCTGTAACATCCAAAACTTTACCAAACATGATAATAATTACATCCATGGCATCTGATGGGATGTGACTAACTGATTTTAAAGTACCAGCTTTGAGCCAAATTATCATTCCTATAATTTGTTCTTGTGTAGAGATGTTACCATATTATCTCACCATGCTCAATGAAGAATCTCATAAAAACTAAATACAGTAAAACCCCTACTTACGGGAAAAGTCCATTCTGTAGGCTTTTGCTTAAATCGGTTTTTTATGTAACTCGAAGCAAGCCCATAGGAATTTTTTTACATAACTCGAAGCAAACGCATAGGAAAAAAGAAATTTTATGTAAATTGAAGCAAACCCATAGGAAAAAGAATCTTTATGTAACTTGAAGCAAACCCATAGGAAATCGTGTAAATTGGGACATGTTTTTAGCACAAAAACATTATGTAAGTCAAATTTTATGTAACTCGAGGCATTTGTAAGTCGGGTTTTTACTGTAATGACATTACATTAGAAAATTAGAGTCCAGTACATGTGCATACCTATCAACCGCGGCTCCGGGCAATACGGGGCCTACACAGAATGGTTCTACGCAAGCGTAAAAGGGTTCTACACAAGCGTAAAAGGGTTCTACGCATGCGTAGAAGGTGACTTGCGCAGAAGGGATGCGCAGTACCTCTTTCCCCCGGTGCCAAATTCCGGGGTTTTGGCAGCTCCGAGCGGGAAATGGCACAAATCGGCGCCAAAAAACGGGAAATCCTGCCCGATCTGGGAAGTTTGACAGGTATGCATGTGTCAGTATTACTTTGCTTCAGAACATTACAAGATTTGCTGATTCAAAGAGTTTTTGGTCTGAGATTTCAAAAAATATATATAATTATTTCAGATCGCCTCCCCCCCCCTTGCGTATCCATGAAAAATATTTCCAAGATCTTCTGTGAATAGTAGGAAACCCTGTACTGTATTATATATACTGGAGTCATTCAAGCAGATGGAGGGGAATGCCGCCACTCATCCAATAAGATAAGCCAGAACCCAGAGTATAGTATCCCGCCAAGCAGGCAAAGATCCTTCATGTCTGCTCATGAAATGGCTTCCCTGAAAACATCTTTCTTTAAGTTTAGAACGCTGTTCCTTCTCAACAAAGGAGTGGGAATGCTCCACTCATTAAGTTATAGCGGAAGCAAAAATGACAAAACTAAGAACTGTCCTACTCTGGACACATTGTGAGAAAGCAAGATTCAATGGAAAAGACAATAATGCTTGGAAAAGTTGAAAAGAGGAACATTACCTTTGTTTGTGTCATCACCAGGGTGAACACAGAATGTGACCGTGAACTCTTGTCATTCATGCCTGTGGCAGCAGTAGCTCTATGTTTATTTCCTAACTGTAGCCAACGCTAATAGAGAGAGAGAGTAAAAGTTATTTTGAGAAAGTATATGGAACATGAGGCCTTAAATATTAAAAACGCAAAAGAACAGTGTATATTAACAGCAACAAAATACACAACTACGATTTATCCAGATTTTCAACATGGGATAAGGCTGACTAAAATTTTAATGCAATATAAAACTTGAACGGTAGAAATGTCATTTGAGAATCATGGAGATAAGGCAGTGCTCTTCCCCAATTTCAATGAAGGCCCAGCAGAATCCTACTAGCTTTGCACATATAGAAAAGCATGTAGAGCAGTGTTTCCCAACCTTTGTTTTTTTGACTTCAATTCCCAGAAGCCTAAGTCAATTTCCCAAAACATCAATCAGCCAATGTGCTGACTTAGGCTTCTGGGAATTAAAGTCCCCCTGTGAGGCCTGGACCTTATGTTGGGAACCACTGATGTAGAGTCATGTCCTAGAACAAGGGTTCTCAACCTACAGCCCATTGGCCAGATCCTGCCCCCACCCTCACTCCAGTTGCCACTGAAATCGGCTGCGGACTCATTACGGCAGCCATAAATGGTGGTGGTGGTGGGGGACACAACCAGTCTGGCCCCCTCAACTGTTTGAGGGGAGCGTGACTCAGCACCTAACTTGAAAAGGTTGAGAACCTTGGTCCTAGAAGGTAGTATCACGCTTTCTTTCTCAACCAGGCATGTGGCTGTACTGAACAACTCATGTCTATTCTATTCTATTCCTCTTCCAACAACTTATATTTCACTAGAGCCCCACAAATAGCTGTCCTCTTTTCTCCCAAGGTATCCAACATGTCAGGATCTTAGAGAACAGCCAGGCTGTCAAGGGAGATACAGTAGTTCCACGGAGCTCTTCGTTGTACAATTTTTTTCATTATGCAAATCATATTGGCTATACCCAGCATAATGGAAAAAAATTCTCGTTATACGGGGTATACCTCTGACTTTTGTCCACTTGTGCTCTTAAATTTAATAATATTACTATTACTATTACTATTACTAATAATACTAATACTAATACTAATACTAATAATAATAATAATAATAATAATAATAATAATAATAATAATAATAATAATAATAATAATAATAATAATAGTCCCAGTGGTAATCAGCACATAGAAACAATTGGAATTGATAAAATCACCATCAGTCAGCTGCAAAAGGCCACCCTACTGGGATCTGCTTGCATAATTCGCCAATACATCACGTAGTCCTAAACGCTTGGGAAGTGTTCGACTAGTGATTTGTGATATAAAATTGAGCATAGTTATCTTGTTGGCTGTGTGTTCGATAATAATAATAATTATTATTATTATTATTATTATTATTATTATTATTATTATTATTATTATTATTATTATTATTATTATTATTATTATTATTATTATTATTATTATTATTATGTGTCAGAAATTTTTCTGGGTTGAAAGGATTTTTGTGGGTTGAAAGGATCTCCGCTCAGGGAATGCCCAAATGAGGCTCCTTGCATGTCCCCAAGAGCTGGGACAGAGACGGGCGCTCAACCCATCATGCAGTACCGGGTTTCAAGCTGCCAACCATCCAGCTAACAAGGCAAGCTTCTTAACTAATGAGCCACTGGAGCCCCTACTTATGGTCACTGAAAACCAGTAACAAGATTTCTACCTAAGTACTTCAAAGGCTCACGTATTCATAAATCAAACAACAAAATCTAAAAGTTACCTGGATATCAGAGTAAGATCTAACAACATTCCTAGGAAGGGGAGAGAAAAAAAGAATTTTTATCTACTGAGAAAAATCTAAACTACACAAGTATAAAAACACAACCAAATCCTATCACATCTGTAGCTGAAATGCCTGGTGTCTTCAAATGAAATGGCAATGTAATTAAAAGAAAAACTCCCCACACAATTCAGTCAGTAAAATAACCTATGTAGGTGTCCCTTTAGGCATAGAAACCCACATTTGCACACTGGCTTACTGGAATTGGCCATGTTTGTGAGGGTGAGGCCCCTAATACCAGTGGCACTGTATTACAAAAATATGTGAACGAGAAGCAATCAAACAATTGCAGTCCAGCCTCTTTAGAAAAAAGGAAAATTGTATGTTTAACTAGAATTAATGCTTGACACAGTTTACTATGAACTGAAAAAGTAAGTAAGAAGAGGAGGTAGTCCAGAGGAGAGGAAAAAGTAGGGAGGCTGAAAGAAGACAGTACAGCAGGATATGGTTTGTGGGGAAAACAGTCTTGGGGAAAACAGTTGAAACAGGAAACAATGAACAAAAAATTTATAGGGCTCATAAGACATTGACGAGAAAAGAACCAATTCAAAATAGCCAATAAATTATTTGACTAAAGACTTCCGCTTCCGTTCACTTTCTCACAAACAATGTAACAGGACAGTCCTAACATGAGAAAGCATTCTATGAATGTACAAACTTACACCGACAGGTCTTCCACATAGGGGCCAAAGACTGGATGTTCTCTCACACGAAGCTGTTAATCAGAAGAGACAGTGTGGGCTAGAAATATGAATTAGTCACAAAACTATTTTAAAACCTCCTTTCTACAAGCACAACACGACATCTGAAAATCCATTTCCAAAGGTGACCTGGGAACATAGTACACTTCATTTAAAAATCATGAAAAGTAGTCGGAATGAGAATTAACAACCAAGCAGTGCACAAAGTTTGAAGGGATTTAAATGCAGATCCCAGTTTTTAGAAAATAATATTAAAGCAAAACAAAGTTAACCCTCAAGTTCAATTTGGTGTGCTTTAACTGAATCCAAAAGCAGATCATATATAGCTCTAATACGCCATAAGGGACCTGGGTGGGATGTACATTAAAGTAATATCAGGAACTCAGTAAATCCCAAGAAGAGAGGACTTTGGAGAACTTAACATGTACTATTTTATGTCAATGAATGTTACTCTGGATAAATCCTGTAGTACATCAACAGTAGAGTATATCAGAAAGTAAACAAGACAAAAAAGAAAAAACTAGAGTAGAAACATCCAATCAGCAAGAACTTGGTGAGTCAACTCCAATGTAAGTACCACTGACTCGTTAGTAAAGGTCGTTCTTACTCAAAAGTCAGTTGTATCTGAGTCTAGGGTTCGGTGCTCATCTGTTTATAGCTAATGAGCCAGTGCTGTCTACATCTGCAGACATTTCTGTGGACATGTGGAAGGCATGACTAGACACAGTGCACGGAACACTGTTTACCTTCCCACCAAAGTGGTCCCTATTTATCTAATTGCAATTTCTTGCTTTTGAACGGCTAGGTTGGCAGGAGCTGGGACAGAGACGGGAGCTCACTCCATCATGCAGTACCTGGGAATCGAACTCCGACCTTCCAGTCAGCAAGTTCAGCATCTTAACCACTTGAGCCATTGCAGTCCCACTGATTCATTAGACCTATTTTAATTGCTATTAACTACTAAGTTCCAGCAACCATATGCTAACATCATCTTGAAAGTGCAGACCTCAAACGACAACTTACAGGTTGTTTCTCTTGTCCTTTTTCTCGACTGAAGACGAGCAAATCATGAATTTTTTCATTGTAAACTTCAAAATAGCTCATTTCAAGATGGTAAGTGGCCTAATAGAAAAAACAAACAAACATTTGCTCTAATAATCACGCAACTTGGAAAAATGTGAAGAACAAAGCTTCCCTTCTTCACTGCAGCAGCATCAAAGGGTTTGCCCTTTGTGTGATGCTTTTATGGAAAACAGACTCCTGAGTGTGAGATACAGACATTTCAGGTTTCTTTCTGCCTTAGATCCTAGTATATCTTCTCATAGATTCCAAAACTTAAGGTATCTTAGTCCAGGTTCGACATATGGCGTGTATGACTGCACTATTATCATATCAAAGGCAAAAAAGTGAAACTTTCTAGTATTAGGAACACAAATTCAGACTTACAGACTATAAAATCTGAAAAAAGGCTGGTACTCTACAGCAGTGATCTCTAAACTAGAAAGAATAAAAGATAGTGATATTAGAGGTACAAAAAGACACTCTTTAAACTGCCAGCCTGGTTTGATGTGGAAAATTGTAGCATACAAAATGCAGTCCTGTGCAACACAAGCTGATCAATATTTAAGAATATGACAGAAATATATACATATGCAGCTTCTATTTGTTTCTTAGTCATTGCTCAGTCTACAGATGTTTATATGCTATATCTGCACTGGCAATGCTTAAAAACAATATATGCATTACAAACAAGAGCAACAAAGATGTTATTTGGCAATTTCTACTTTGTACCTTATTGAAAGAATCATGGAAATGAAGTGGCAGATAATTTCTCTCAGATGACATGAAGGCTTTTACACAGCAGTAGGAAGGCACAGAGGTATATACACATAAGGCCACATCCCACAATATTTATAGAGGTTAATAATCTTCAGGTAGTGAACGTAAGGGTACATTACTACAGTAAAACCCCGACTTACTAATGCCTCAAGTTACGAAAAACTTGAGTTACGAATGGGTTTTTTCGTAAATCAGTCCCGATTTACGGAAAAAACCAAGTTACGAAAAATCCCGATGTACAGAAATAGTTTTTTAGCACTCAAAATGGTGGTGCCGCCATTTTGTGCACTAAAAATCACTTCCAGCCACTCACCCACACTGCCGGAAGTGTAAGAAAAGGAAGCAGCAGCATCCAGAAGGTACAAAATATCTCCGTTTATTTTTCCCCCTATGCATCCCTATGGGATGTATCTCAAGAACTTCCTTCCTCTCTAAGACAGAAAAAAAAATTGAGTCTAACATACTTGAAGAGTCATATTGCAGTACCTGTTGCGCTTCACTTTCTTTTATTCGTGTGAAAAGATCTTCACAGAATCTTGGTATTATTCCTCTTTCATAATCATCAAAGCCCATCATCCTGTAATGACAAATATTATTTCTACAGGCTCATGTTTTAATCCTGCACAAGTAGACTTTGGAACTCTCTCATACAGTGGTGGCGAACTTTGGCACTCCAGCTGTTCTTGGACTTCAATTACCAGAAGCCCAAGTCAGTACACCTGCAGATCAGGGCTTCTGGTAATTGAAATCCAAGAACAGCTGGAGTGCCAAAGTTCGCCAACAAAGATCCAACACATCAATATGTAGAATACATATTAACTTAACTTGAACCATCAGAAACGCTGTGTGGAATACTGTGACGTTTGTTACGGTTTTTTAAAAACGCCAAACTCTGAGGCAAAGCAGTATGAGAGAAAGCTATACTCTATGAAAGGTCACATCAAATAGAACATGAGTCTCAAAGATGCTACAAGACTTTGTATTGGTTTTGCTGATTTCCTTGCAAAGTTGGTCATCTATATACACTAATGGAAACACAGTACACTCATCTTTATATCATTCTCAGCCAAGTTTACTTAGGCAAACTCCTATCTGCATAGTTATGCCAATGCAAACCAGATATGGGTGCCAGAAATAATAACTTTAAAATCAACTGAAAGTGTCTCTTTCATGTTCTGAGCCTAGGGCTCCCTTTGGCTCTGAGAAAGCTTCAAAACAGGCAGGGAGAGGCTTTTAAAGTAAAATTCACAGATGGATCACAGCTGCTAGGATCAGGACCACCAGCAATTTATGGCTATTACTGACTCCCATTTTGAGGCTCCCAAAGACTTCTCTAGAGCAAAAGGGAACCATTGGGAGCTTCAGAACATGAAAGAAGTTGGGAGTGATGGGAAACTTCAATTTCTTTAAGCAAATTTATATCCAGCACTTCGATCCAATTTGTTACGAGCTAATGATGCCAGCAGAATTGATCCACTCTTATCCTTACTGCTAGTAATTTCATGTCAGAGATTACTCTGGGTTGAAATGATTTTTACGGGACACCCAAAGGAGGCTCCTTTCAGGTCCCCAAGTGCGGCTCTCATGTATTGAAACCCAACCTTCCAGCTTTGGTGTATGAGAACCAAGACACAGGAACAGCCGAAGGATTGGCTTAGCACATCTTTATTGCATGGTGGTCCGGGGGAACATGTGGTAATGGTGGACGAACAGCTCAATATATACAGTGGCTATACATTTGAATGTGGCTCCTCGATAGCCCATTGGCTACTGTCTGCGTGACGTCATTCCTGGCCACGCCCTTCTTGTCCAGGTGAGGTGGTGGCGGGAATCTTCCCGCGCTGTAGTTCTTTTGGGGAATTGGAACCGTGTGAGGTGGGCGCTCGCTATTGCCACCTGGTGGTCACTAGCTCGCGTCCTATTACAACGGGTTACATTGTTACAGCTGATGATTGTTACATTGTTTAAAGGCATAGTATTGAGAACACAACATCCCTCCCCCCTAGGATGAGACGAAGTCTCTCATTCAAGATGGCATATTGCAAACGCGTTTTGGGCGCGATGCTGGCTGACTTGTCCCGGGGGCGCTACTGCTTCTTTGTTCACTGGTCTCTTGTCCTGCAACGGGAGAGGGAGACTCGTTAGCGACTTGCCGCGGTCCTGCGGCTTTCGGGGTAGGGACAAACTCCATTGTGGGAAAACCGGGAGCAGGGGTTAACGCAAAACCCCGCTTCTTGCTTGGATGGGTGGGGGACCACTCCAAACCCCCCCCCGGTTTTGTAACTCAAACTCAAAATCATCTACTGGGGTATCTATGGGGGTATCTCTCAGGATGTCTATGGGGACAAACTTATTCCCTTCCCCCCTTGGTGGGGACCCTTCCCCCCGTGGTGGGGACCACTGGCCCCCCTCTCCTCCCCCTTGGGCTGAACGGGTGGGGGAGAACCCTAACGTTGAATCCTTTTCTGCGCTGTCGGCGCCCAGGTTCTCGGAGATCCGGCGCCGGAGTTGGTCTGCGTGTCGCCTCCAGAGTAGACCTGTGCTGGTCTCTACGCAATACGATACGGGGCCTGTCTGCCCAATGACTACGCCCGGGACCCAGGCTGGCCCTGCGCTAGCGTAGTTTCTGCAATGAACCGGGGCGCCTATTCCGAAACTCTTCGTGCCCGATACCCCGATGTTCCTCCCAGTGTCTTCCACCCTTGTGGGGTCTAGCCTGGTCAGTATCGTAGTCAGCTTCCTGCGCATTAGGAGCTCTGCGGGCGAGTACCCTGACGCTAGGGGGGTTACCCTGTATCCCAGTAAAAACTGACACAACTGCAGGTTTAAATCCCCGGGGCCCATGCACCTCAGCGCGTCTTTGGTGGTGCGCACGAGGTGTTCTACCTGGCCATTTGTCGCCGGGTGGAAGGGAGCGGAAGTGATGTGCCGGATGGCGTTGATCTCGGTGAATGCCCTGAACTCAGTGGACGTGAAGCAACTAGCGTTATCGCTAATGAGGGTGTCGGGTATACCGAACGTGCTGAACACCCTTCGCAAATGTTTAATAGTTGTGGCTGAGGAGGTGTTCGCAACTGGGATTACCTCCAACCACTTGGAGTAAGCATCTACTATGAGGAGAAAAAGTGATCCTCTGAAGGGGCCCGCAAAGTCAATGTGCACGCGGGACCACGGCCCCTTTGCCGTGTCCCATTCCCTGTGCGGAAGGCGAGCTTCTTCGGGCCGGGAGCTCTGGCAGCTCATGCAAGTGCCCACCATGTGCTCAATATCGGCGTCCAACTGGGGCCACCAGAAGTAGCTCCTGGCCAGTGCCTTAGAGCGGACAATTCCGGGGTGGCTGACGTGCAGCAGTTTAAGCACCCTCGCTCTCAGGGATTCAGGGACGATTACCCGCTGGCCCCACAGGAGGCACCCCCTCTCTAAGGACAATTCTAGCTTTTTCCGAAAAATGGGGCGAACTCTGCCACCGGGGAGGACGTTAGCCACCCTTTCTGCACCCAAGAACTGACTAGGGCCAGCGTCTTGTCCTTGCCTGTCGCCTTGGCGATCTCTGCGGGCAGTATGGGGGGTGAATCTAAGACCTCAATCATGAGCACTTGGCGGTCTTGCTCAACCTCGCACACGTGGCTGCTTGTGTGGGGGAGGGGTGACCTCGACAGGGTGTCCGCATGGCTTATGTCCTTTCCAGGGCGATACACCAGCACGTTCTGGTATGCGTTCAAAAAAATGGCCCACCTGAGCATCCTAGGGGACAGGATCTGTGGCGTGGGCTTGTCTGCAGTAAAAATGCCTAGCAGGGGCTTGTGGTCGGTCACTATGGTAAAGGGGCGGCCATAGAGGAAATCGTGGAACTTTTTGGTCCCAGCAATTATCGCTAGTGCCTCCCTGTCTGTCTGCGCATAGTTCCGCTCTGCCTGGGACAGGGATCTTGAGTAGAACGCTACCGGGGCTTCCCGCCCGTTTTCCAACACATGGCACAGAACCGCCCCCACCCCCACCGGGGACGCGTCACATACCAGAACTACTGGTCTCTTGGGGTCAAAGTGGGTTAATATTGCGTCTGATGCTAGGAGCTGTTTTAGTTCAATGAATGCCCTCTCCTGGCTCTCGCCCCATTTCCACGCCTCGTCCTTCTTGAGTAACTTATGGAGCGGCTCTGCTACCGAAGCCTTACGGGGCAGGAAGGAGTGGTAGAAGTTTAAGAGCCCTAGGAACGACTGCAATTCGGGCTTGGAAGTGGGGCGAGGGGCATTTTGAATGGCGGCCACCTTGGATTTGGAGGGTTTGATTCCCGCAGGGGTTACCCGGAAACCCAAGAACTCAACCTCGTTCGCGAAGAAAACGCATTTGTCTTTTCGCAACCTCAACCCCGCCTTTTCAAACACCGTCAGCACTTTGTCTAGCCTTTCGGCCAATTCTGCCTCGCTCTCCCCCCCCCCCCGTTATCAACACGTCATCAAAGTATGGCAACACCCCTTCTAGCCCCTTTAAGAGGCGTTCCACGAGCGACTGGAAGATGCCTGGCGCCGAGTTCACGCCGAACTGTAGGCGCGTCACCTGGAACACCCCCTTGTGAGTGACTATCGTTTGCGCAGCAGCTGCAGCTGGGGTAACGGAGAGTTGCTGGTAGGCTTGCACTAGGTCAAGTTTTGCAAAGCATTTCCCCCCATGTAACCTGGCCAACAGGTGGCTGACTACCGGCACCGGATACGCATTTGGCCTAATCGCCTTATTAATGGTGCACTTATAATCAGCGCATATTCGGACCTCCCCGTTGGCCTTCAGGGCTGTTACAATCGGAGTTTCCCACTCAGCGGAATCAACAGGAACAAGAATCCCTTGGCCCACCAATTTGTCCAGTTCCGCCTCTATCTTGTCCTTAAGTGCAAAAGGCACTCTGCGCGGTTTGAGTCTTATTGGGCGGACCTCCGGGTCCAGGTCGAACGCAACTGGGGGTCCCTTGAATTTTCCGACTTCGGGGTGCGCGTCACACACCTCCTGCACTGGGTCAGTCCCAACGGCATGCACCCCCCCCAATGAACAAACCCAGGGGCTTAAACCATTGAGTCCCAAGGAGGCTGCAGCTTCCCCCTTTGAGGACAACCAGGGGAAGTTCCGCGGCGTGTTGCTTATATTGGACCTTGAATTTTCCAACCCCCAACACCGGGATGCTGTTCCCCTGCACGTCCCGCAACGTTGACCTCAGCGCTTTGAGCTTGGGCCGCACGTGTGGGGAAATCCCCAAAAACTCCCGCTGGGACATGATTGAATATGAGGAACCCGAGTCTATCTCCATTCTAACGGGGGGCCCTTGCACTAGTACCTCAACAAAGTAACGGGGGTGTCCCAAGGACACGCTGTAAACTGGGGTGTCGTCGCCGCTGTCGTCGGAGATGCGGCCCACGCCGTCCTGCTTCCTCGCGGGCCGGGCGCCTTCCTTGGTCCTCGGCGAACAGTCTGACGAGCTTTTCTGGTCCTTGCGCCGCTGTCTGCAGACTTTGGCAATGTGCCCACGGCGTCCGCAGTTGTGGCACTCGGCCTTCCGGAACGGGCACTTGATGCTGTCATGGGCCGCTCCACAGCCGTCGCAGCGTCGGCCGTCCTTCCGAACCTTCCGGACGTCCTCGTCATCGCTGCTCTCTGCGGGAGATTTTGGCGCTCGCCTGGCCGCGTGCACCGAGCCCGCTGCCTTGTCGGGTTGTGGGGGCCTTTCTCTGAACCCCTTGACTCCGGCCCTCTTGGCTTCCGCGGCCTGCGCCGCCTTCACGACCTCGTGCAGCGTTGGGGGCGGCTTCTGGTTCATCAGCTTTCGCTGAACTTCCTCGTCCCACAGGCCACAGAGCATGCGGTCCCTGAGGGCGATTTCCAGGTTCTCCCACTTGCATGGGCCGGCGGCCAACCGGAGGGCCGCTGCAAAGGCAGCGATGGACTCCCCAGGCGCCTGAACTCTCTTCCAGAACGCGTCTCGAGCCGAAAACATCGAGACCGAGGGCTGGAAATGGTCGCGCATCGCTTTCAGGAGCTGCTTGACCGACACCTCGCTCACCTTCTTCGGCGAAACCAAGTCCACCAATACTCTCATGGCGGCATGTCCCAGCATCCGGGTGAGGATGGCCTTCTTCTTTCCCTCGTCCATAATGTCGGACACCACCAGCGCGCTTTGGAAGTCCATTTCGAAGAGCTCCCAATCTTCCGGCTTGTTGATGTCGAAACCGGCGTGTGTCTTGATCTCGTGGGGGTCCATATCCCACCTTCGTCGCCAATTTGGTGTATAAGAACCAAGACACAGGAACAGCCGAAGGATTGGCTTAGCACATCTTTATTGCATGGTGGTCCGGGGGAACATGTGGTAATGGTGGACGAACAGCTCAATATATACAGTGGCTATACATTTGAATGTGGCTCCTCGATAGCCCATTGGCTACTGTCTGCGTGACGTCATTCCTGGTCACGCCCTTCTTGTCCAGGTGAGGTGGTGGCTGGAATCTTCCCACGCTGTAGTTCTTTTGGGGAATTGGAACCGTGTGAGCTGGGCGCTCGCTATTGCCACCTGGTGGTCACTAGCTCGCATCCTATTACAACGGGTTACATTGTTACAGCTGATGATTGTTACATTGTTTAAAGGCATAGTATTGAGAACACAACACCAGCTCAGCACCTTAACCACTAAGCCACCAGGGGAGCTGATATCCTTACTGCTAGTTAAATATAAGTGGCTCCAGGTAACCTTGGCAGGTGAATATTTAGTATTATCTCCATATTGCAGGTGAAGGTCTAAAAGAGATGCTTGCCAGAGGCTACCTGATTATTAGATAGAATAGCTGAGATCTGAACCAGATAATTTCAGAGCTTAATGTCTTAGCCACCATTCCTCTGTAAATTTCTTAGTTTATTAATTGATTAGTCTTGCGACCATATCAATCCTAACCGAAAAATCTAAGAAACTGTCCAATGTAAATTTCTTAGATAACATCATGGTTTAGAGCAGAGGTCAGCAAATTTGGCTCTCCGGTTGTTCTTGGACTTCAATTACCAGAAGCCCAAATCAGTACACTGCTGATCAGGGAACTGAAGTCCAACAACGTCTGGAGAGTCATGCTTGCTGGCCCCTGGTTTAGAGGAGTACATTAGCATAGCTTCGTTTAATACAATTCCATATTTCAATAAGATGTGTGTCTACACTGAGAAAGAAAAAACAAGAACTGAAAAAGAAAACATTTGGAGGCAACACATACTTAATTCCACTCCAACTTACGTATATGACTTTCCGGAGCCAGTCTGTCCATACGCAAAGAGGCAAGTATTGTATCCTTCAAATGCCCCTTCTAAAAGAGGAACTGCCAGGGAATGATATACCGTCTCTTGACTTGCAAAGTGTTGACTTTTGTCAAAAGACCAGAATGAAAAATCAAAAGTGAAGCTGTATATTTGTTTTGTATTTGGATGGTGCACAACAGTCTCTTTTCCGGTCATGGAAACTACCTGGAAAGCTTCTTCATTTTTGTCCCTAAACAATGGCACAAAATGAAAGTTATTTTCAGGGGAGAAAAAGTGAAGGTATCAGATTTGAGACCCTCACAGCAAGCTAACAAATCAAGTTCAAGCTTAGTGTACATAACACATATCCTGTGTACCAAATTGTTACAATTTGTAACAATATTCAGGCAAGGAGAAGAATATGTGGGCTGACATCCTGTTGCTTTCTTACACAGTCAGAACAGCATTTCATTTACTCACTTCTGCCTGGCAATTAAAGAATCACCACTGCAATTTTTTGGGACACAGACACCCACTAGCTAAGCATATAATCCAGAATGCCAGTAGATTCTTTAATTGCTGGTTGAAAACAACAATGTTATATCATTTTCCTTCTACTTCTGTAACAAAGGCAACAGGATTTCACCGTTACTTTCTTGCAAGAAAGAGTGAACACATTTCCCAGCATCATTTTCTCTTCTATATTAAACTTCTCTCAGGTAATTCATTGATAGTGTTCAGTCTCTGATACTAACATTTGTATAAGTAAAACTGGAAACAATACAGTTTGCCATAACAGAACCATGCATGTCTGATTAAACTATTCTTGGGGTGACGGTGTGTTTCTCTAAAAATCAAGGCTGAACTAACAGTCAGGTTCCAAACTGGGAGCACAGCAAACATGGAAAAATCAAGTGCTCACTGTTTTAAATTTTATTTAGTCCCTGGCGAGAATGTGTAGCTTTGTTGTTTGCTTCTTTATGGCTAGCCTACATCAGATGTGGTGCCTAAAAATTAAAGGGTGGCTCATATAAATTTCAAATGCTAGGGTACAGCAGTACTCAAAAAACAAATACAATATTATTTAGGACTACAGATTCCTTAACAGTTATAATACAAGGACAGATTGTGACAGTTGCAATACTTTGTGGTTTTACATAAGACATCAGCAACATTACTTTTCTAAAAGAAATTATCGTGTCAGAAGCACACAAAGGTTCTAAATGCTGTCAGTGTCTTTATATCACATCACATATACCACATATATCACATGTATGGTTCTATTATGGCAAACGGTATTGTTTCCAGTTTTACTTATACAAATGTTAGTTATCAGAGTCTGAACACTATCAATGAATAAGCACGCTTTAAACTTCTGTAAAACTCCCCAGCAGGCTGAAAGTTAATCAAAACAGCTGAAGATAAAGTGTGCTTGGACATACAAAAGTTTATGAAAAATAAATATTAGTCTTAAAGGTACTATAAGACTTCTGGTTCCTCTTGCGCAACAACAGACTAACATGGCTTCTAGCTAGATTACCACAACTGTGGAGGAGAAGAAATGGCTAGGCATTATGTTGCTGCCACAAACAATGCAGTTTATTAATAGTCTTGAAAGGGACTCCTAAAAAAGTGGCTGAAATCCTTTTCCACAGCTCGGCATGTACAACAGTGATGATGTCATCATCAGCAGTAAATCACTACTGATTAAAGGCTTCCTTTGGCAATTTTGGAGTGCACTGGGATAACGAAGTAATGATATGAAAAGGCAGTATAGAATACATTGTCTGTGCAGATAAGAGTGGTTGGGAGTAGGGATCAGCACAGATGGGTAGAAATAACCACTCAGACTTAGAAACCTACTGGTTGGTAACAATGGCAAATCACTCCTTGAAAATCGAATTTACCTGAAAAACCCTACTAGGGTTGCTATGAATGGGAAGCAACATGATGGCACATGATATATAGTGGTCTGTTCTCTCATTCTTTCAAAATGCAAAAGTGAAGCAAATCCCTGTTTATAACTGGAGTAAAAATATCCCTTGTAATGCAGAAAATACAGCGGTACCTCGGATAAAGTCCGATTCGGATAAAGTCACGGTTTTCATGCACACGTGATGCATCGTATAAAGTCCAAAACCGCTAAAAAATGGACATTATCCGAGGTATTTGGTAAATTTGGACGTTATCCAATGCATTGCCCATTTGATTCGGATAAAGTCCAAAATTGGATGAAGTCCAAATTTGTGGAATGGAGTTTGGACTTTATCCGAGGTTCTACTGTAGAGGTAAAGAGAAATGTGATGCCCTTTTTATCAATAAAGCTGCAGATTAATTGCTATGATTCGCTTGATACAGACCCAAAAGAAATTAGACTTTGGTTTTACAAAAGACATCAACATGGGGTGCTACTCAATATATTAACAGATATAATAAATTGTGTGCCATTGATTCAGTGTTGAGTTATGGTGACCCTTTCCAGGGTTTCTAGAAAGAGAATACACCAAAGTGGTTTACCATTCCCTTTGGCGGGTGCTCTGGGACTGTGCAGCTTGCCCAAGGACACACAGGTTGTCTCTTCTCCTGGGAGGCACGGTGCGGAATTGTGCCCTGCAGCCACCTAGCCAAACCACTGAGCCATTCAGCCAGGTACATTAACAAAAGGACACTTCTAAGATTTCAGTGTTAAATGGTGAAAAAGAATGCTTACATACCTGCTGCTAAAGGGACGTATTCTTACAGCCACAGTCACTTTACTGTTTTCTGCCCTGAACGGGTCATCTCGTGTGGACATGTTCTGCACTGCAGTATCTTCTTGTCGGAAAGAAGACTGCAGAATACATGTTGCATTTTCTGACATACTTCCATTTCTACTGCTTAGAACTGATACACGAGAAGTACTAATTTTATTTTGTACTATTGCTTCAAGAGATGGGGTCTTATTTTTTTCACTGGAAGCAGCAGGGTTCTTAACACGCTGGACAGATCCACGTTTGGGGGTACATTTAACTCCTTCTGTTGGACCTCTCCTCGGCGTCTTCTGCTTTTCAAAATTTTCGGCTTTAAGAAAACTGCTTTGCGGCCGTTCAGTTCCATTTTCCTTATTGGCTGGGCATTCTTCACCCTGCTTGACCTGACCATCAGTTTTTGATGTTCGTAAAGCCAACAATCTAGGGACCTTGTTTTGACTGTGAAAATCAGCAACAACCGTCCGGTGTTTCAGAGGGCCATAGCTAGCAGTACCAGCTGAACCACTTTGACTAACCTGCACCTGATTTTTCCTATCAGGATGTGTCTTTTCATCCTTATAGCCTTTAAGGGGCTGAAGGCCACACTTAAGAAGTGGAGGGTTACTGCTATTAGTGTTTGGCAGAAATGAAGTTGTACTGGTTTTCTGTGATAGAGACACTGTGCTTTCTGCTTTGACTTCGTCACTGTCCTTTGTTTTATGTTTCTCAGTTGACCCAGTCCTCAGAGGCCGCTGTAATGTCAACTTTTTTTCTGTCTGTGTACTTTCACCATCATATGTTACAGTTGTATCAGATTGTTCTTTGCTGGTCACCGTTCTTCTTTGGAGTGTCCGCTTGCCTCCAGGGGTAGAGGCAAGTGAGGCATTAGCCAGACCATTGCAGGCAGAAAGCACATATGTGCTATTCAGTTCCTTAGCCTTAGCCATGGACTGTGAAACTTGACTGCATCTCTCATTCTCTAATACATTGGGTGGAAACTGTTGTCCAAATCTGTCTCTAGAACAGGATTTTTCCGCAGCATACTTTTGTGAACCAAGAACACTAACATGGTTTGCCTTTGGAACAGTATAGATAGGCATTGAAGCATCAAGCAAGCTATAATCGCAAGGGCAAAACCTTCTCAAACACTATCTCATCCTCTGTCTTCTTGAAAACCATGTTTGACTCAGCAAAACAGAACAAAATATATCGCCATGGGATCTGTTTAAAAACATACATTTGTTATTCTCAAATAATACTGGATTATTCCACAGATGTATAAAGTTTTCATATATGCCTTCCTAACAGGATGGAGAAAATAACATTTAAATATCTTACTGAGTTTTTCCTTGGGGGGGGGGGGGGGGAATCAACTCTATTTCACATAAGATATTCTTTTCTGTAGATACCATTTTTTTTAAAAAAAAGTTTAAAATTAACTCAGAATTCAGCACAAAACATAAAATGGTATGCTTCTTAAAATGCAAGACTTGCAGTTAATTTTAGCTTTGTATGTTATTATATGCTGGTGGTACATCTGACACGAATAAAGAAAGATATACAGGTAACCATTTGTTTGGAATAAGGTCAGCAGGGCTTATTTCTGAGTAGACGTATCTAGGATTATATACATTGCTGGGGGCAGCAACTCGATCCGAGTATCCGTTTTTTTCCTGCCCCAGCGTGCCAGGAGGCCGGCTGGTTCTGGGCCGCCTTCACCCTCCGAGGCAAGCAGGGAAAATGCCACTGGCGTGAATTTGTTTAAGGTGGATCCCAGTTTGCCATGAAGTGACCCACACACTATGGTCTGAGCCATCTCCTGTGGTACATATGAAATGTGACATGCAGGACACTGCTGTACATTGTCAGCAAACAGTTACAAACTTTCCATGGCAATATGAAGAAAAATATTTTACCTAACATTTAAAGTAAAGTGTTATGATAAATTGAATCATGCGTTGTCTTTGTTGTTGCAGCAAACTATGAATATTTATAAATGCAAAACTAAAATGCAGACAGTCTAAACAAGGTTGTAGAGCTCAAAAAAGAGATAGGTAATAGATAATGTATGTTAAATTGTAAGAATGGTGTATTTTCTTCGTTACATTATATGTTATGTATCTGTATTTTTTTTACAAAGTAAAATTAATAAAACACAGGAAGAAAAAAAAAGCGTAAAACACAGACATTGGTTTTCCCTAGCATAACTAACTAACTCATCCATTCACTCTTTTAACTTTAACTAACTAGTTATTATCAGTTCTATTTCTGGCACTTTCTCAAGATTTTGCCTACAGTCCAGCATATCTAACTTTCAAACTTGGAGCTCAAGTTGGTGGCCTTCTTTGGGGCCCTTCCATGTATGGAGAAAACTAAAAAAAACCTCAGCAATTAGTTTCCAGCAACTAAAATTTCCCAACCACTGAGGAAATGGAGAAAATTACATTTTTATTTGTCTCCAGTATTTGGAATTCATACTTCCCTAACTTGGGGAAGTTCCTCTTATTAACTGATGTGACTTGATGCCATGATGGTGAACCTTGGCACTCCAGATGTTCTGGACTTCAATTCCCAGAAGCCCAAGCACCCTGTGAATCCACACGAATGGGTTTACTGCGATTCACCCGGCCCGTGCTGCCCTCGTCACTCCCGGAAGCGGAAATAAAATGCGCCTGTACAGTTAAGACTCTTCCGGGTTAACCCTTCCTCTGTATAGGTGTGTTTTACTTCCACTTCCGGGAGTGACGAGGGCAGCGTGGGCTGGATAAATCGCAGTAAACCCATCCGGGTGGATTCACAGGGTGCTTGGGCTTCTGGGAACTGGAAGTCCAAGAACATCTGGAGTGCCAAGGTTTGCCATCACAGGACTAGAGTATAGATTGTGTCAAATACTGTACACAAACAAAGATACTGAGGCCAGTACCTTGGCAGCAAAATTGGTCACACGTCATAGTGCCTGCAGGCTTTAAAAGAAAGCTTAAAAGCAAACCTCGGAGTGGGATTAGTTTATGAAAATACAAAGCATCATTAAAAGGATGCGCTTTAAATTTCAGGGGGTTCGTAGTTACGTAGTTTAACCAGAGCCTTGGTGGTGCAATGGTTAAACTGCTGTATTGTGAGTTCGATCCTGACCAGGGCTCAAGATTGACTCAGCCTTACTTCCTTCAGGTAAAGGTTTCCCTTGCTTGAAAGCCAGCTGTACCCGACTCTAGGGTTCAGTGCTCATTTCTGTTGCAAAAGCCGAAGAGCCAGCGCTGTCTGCTTCTGCAGACGTTTCCGTCGCCATGTGGCAGCAGGCATGACTAGACACCGGAGCGCACGGAACGCTGTTACCTTCCCACCGAAGTGGTCCCTGTTTATCTTCTTGCAATTTCTTGCTTTCGAACTGCTAGGTTGGCAGGAGCTGGGACAAAGACGGGAGCTCATTCCGTCCTGCAGTACACGGGAATCGAACTGCTGACCTTCCGCCACCCAGTCAGCGTCTTAGCCACTTGAGCCACCTTCAGAGGTGGTTAAAATGAGTACCCTGCATGTTGGGGGCAAAATGCTAATTAACTTGTGAACCGCCCAAAGAGTGCGCTAAGCCCTATGGGGAGGTAGAGAAGTGTGCTTGCTTTTATACAGGTGTTGTTGTTGTTGCTGCTATTATTATTATTATTATTATTATTATTATTATTATTATTATTATTATTATTATTATTATTATTAAGCTATTGCTAATTATTATTATTTATTAGCTATTGCTAATTGCTATTAACTTTTTTCGCAAAAGAAAAAGAAAGTCAACGCCCTTCCTTGCAAGCAAGTCTCCATTGCAAGAGCAGAGGAATCAGATAAGAATACCATTGGGGGGGGGGGGGGTGTTGAGTGTTATTCTGCTGTTTTGAAACTCCGACTTCCATCATCCCCAGCTATCATTGTGGGCAAGGATTATGGGAAACGTAATCCAAAAAAAAAACTTAAAAGTCATAAAGGTTTTCCGCATAACCAGAGGGAGCAAAAGCAGGACTAACGGCTTTACATATCCAAAGAAGAGCCACTCCGGGAAACCCCCGAGAGACCCAGAAGGGAAGGGACGCCTGGCGAGCAACTGGGTCCCCTTCGTAGCGATGGGACTTACCTGCCCTCCATCAACAGTCGGACCTTCCAGGCGGCACCATGACCACACTACCTCTAACTCTTCGTTCGAATGAGCCGCCGCTGCCTCCTATTGGCTGAAACGGCTGGTGACGTCGCAGGCCGTCGCGCGAGGGAAAGAGGAACAGCACAGCAGAGAGCGCGCGCGTCACATCGCCGGCTCCCAAGTGTGGGACCCAGGCGAAGAGGGACAGAGGGAGGTGGACTGTAGAGCAGGGGTGCCCAGCCCCAAACGTCTCGGGCCGTGGGCTGGTCACGTGGTTCAGGAAGCCAGTTACTACAACGGGGGCCGGATCCGGCCCCCGCCGCCAATTCATCCAGAGCACAAAGCCCTCGTCGCTCCTGGAAGTGGAAGTGAAACATGCCCAGATGGGCGCGTTGTACTTCCGCTTCCCGGAGCGACGAGGGCTTCTCGATTCGGCCCCCAAGCCATAGTTTGGGCACCCCCTCCTGTAGAGACAATAATAAGGGGGCAGAGGATTTCCCTTCTTCCGCACATGGTAATGATCAACAGAGTGACAGCTGTGTGTTAGGGAGAGTCCCCGTTGCAGTGGGAGTAGCTGGTGCAGCAGCATCAGGAAACTCTTCTTGTTGTTCTGCCGTATCCAAATCTGAATATTGGCGATCCGCGTGGCAATCAGCCATGAAGACGGTCCTGTGAATGTAATGCCGTGGCCTTTCATCTGCCTTCCGCATCGCAGCATAACATCCATATCATACCTGTCAACCCGCGGCTCCGGAAAAAATGGGACCTGTGTACATCACTTGTACGCAGGTCGCTTTCCGCGCATGCGTGGAAGGGGTAAAACCCTTCCACGCATGCGCGGAAAGCATTTCTCCCGCTGCCAAATTACGGGGTTTTGGCAGCGGGGGCCGGGTTATGACGTCAATCGACGTCGAATTACGGGGTTTTCCCGGCCAAATCGGGGTGGTTGACGGGTATGATCCGTATCACTGATCCAGTTCTGCAAGTCAATTTCTGGACTCCTGAGCCCTTTTGGCACATAAAGTCCTCATCGGCTCCAGGCCAGTATTGAAGCTGCTGCCCTTCATCAATATTGTTATATTTCTGATGATCCACGAAAGCTCACATTGAAGTATAACAGTCTTTAAAGTGCTACACTTGGAGTATCCTGAATAGGCTGAGGGTTTGAGTGCCTAAAGTCCTGAGGTTTTAACCCTAAGAAACCCTGGCTGCACTAGACCACAGGCAATCAACAAGCATTTCTATGCATTTTTTTACACATGCAGACTTTTAATATTTTTTCTCCAAAGTTTTTTTAAAAAAAACATGACACTGTGGGACTTAGCAACACTTTCCAATGTTCATATCTGTAGCTATAGAAAGAAATACGACTACTTCCTTTGTTTAATCTTTTCTTTGCCTCCCACAGAAGTATGCAGCAGGATGCTATCCTTAATGGCATCAAAATATCTCCTAGATGGGCCAGGTATAAATGGAATAAATAATGTGGGGACCACTTCCCACACACGTACATGCACAACTCATCTTCCAAGGAATAAGTGTTAAAGTTTAGCCCTTACTCTATGCTGCTCGCAGGATGAGTATTTTCTACAGCCCTATTTGAGAAACCTCAGTAGTTGGGGAATTTATTTTGTATGAATCCAAAGAGATGTAGTGGTTCAGTGGTTAAAGAAGCTCACCTTGATAGCTGGAAGGCTGGCAAGTCGGCTGTTCGAGACCCGGGTACTGCATAATGGATTGAGTGCCCGTCTCTGTCCCAGCTCTTGGGGACATGAAAGGAGCCTCATTTGGGCATTCCCTGAGTGGCATTTCTTCCGCAAAAAATCCTTTCAACTCAGAATAATGTCTGACACAAAATTATTAGTGTTTATTTAAATCAAAGTATTTTGGAGGTTTTCTGCTTATTGGCATTTTCAGGTCAATTCATTTCAGCTCTATGGCTGTACTCTGCTCCTATCTACAGGAGTGCATATTATGGAAATTTCATCTAACTCTTACATTTTAGTGACAATTCCATAATTGCAGTTGAGTATTTACACCAAAGGTGAAATGACAAGAATCATTACCGAAGCTGTTAGGTTCTAGAAAATGCACTTTCAAGTCTGGCAGAAACAGCAGGATCCTGAAAGCAATCCCAAATTGATTTGACAACATTACAAGATCACCATCCAGCTATCCCAGCTGATCACAGTAATTCAGCTGAGTTTTCACTTCTTTTTCTTTCTCATGGTAGCTCTGAAGTTATCTGATTAAATTCTTTGTAAGATCAGGAGGATGTAAAGGCAGCGCTCCTGTGGGGCAGGAAGCAGTCTGATGAGTTTGTGCCTTTCCCCATACAGTACATAGTCCCAATCTGTAATGAGGAAAGCCCCACAGCAACTTCCATTTTGGTCAGACGTTTGTCTCCTAGAAAGCATTAGGAAACTGGCCGTGTTTGTGTGTATCACCCCTGTAGAATCTCACCCTTGCCCACACATGTATGTCCACAACACCAACTGTTTCAACTGAAAACTTTGTCTGGCAGGGATGATACCCCAGCCAAAAAGTCACCTCAAGGACAGCCCTCTTTCTTGTATTTATGTACTACAATGAATGTCAGGTTGCCTGGTAAAGCAAACAGTCAATAATGGACAATTATCCCTGGATTAACCAGGTGGGCAAATATTAAGATCAGGGCAGAACAAGGCACATGACCAATAAGAGGCCAAACCACTATAGTTAGCCTGGCCAGGAACCAGAAAAATAGACATACAGTAATAGTCATATTGATTACTCTGAGATAAACCTTCTTTATGCATCTACCTCTTCCCAAACCTTGCTGCTGCTGTTAGATTGGCTTCATTTCTGAACTGAAATCACTACAGAATCCAGGATTTAATCGCAGAATCCTGTTAGCCTTTACTGCTCTCTTGAATTCCTGGTTTATTGCCTAGGTCCTCGGTTACCTCTTATAATCCTTGCCCAAGACTCCCCTCATTGTTCCAGTTGGAATTCTGACCCTCCCCAGTGCCAGGACAGTCTAACAAAACTAGGGAGAGGTAACCTTTGTCACATCTGATCTAACTTTTGGAAGTACTGTATATGAAGCTTATCTCAAAAACTGCTCACCCATGTGTTTTCTTGTTTAGTCTATATTTCCCTATATTAGTTACATGCTTTGTGTGAATCTTTGCTATATTTTAATTATTTTGTGTTGAATAAAACTCCCCTTCTGAATAACTGTATATGTGTATGATATACTTAGCCCAATGTTGTCAAGATACATCATTGCCATGGTTCAAAATCTCTTATGGGTTTGTTTTTGGACATGTGCTCCGAGAACACATCTGGTATTAACATTTTGGTGAATTAACATCCATCTATTTGTTACCTCTTATCTAGCAATAGCAATTATACTTATATATCGGTCTGTAGTGCTTAGTGCATTCTCTGGGCCATTTACAGGAAATTAGCAGTTTGCCCCCAACATGCTGGGTACTCATTTTACCGACCTTGGAAAGATGGGAGGCTTTAAAACCAGCTGATCAAGGCTTCTAGGAATTGAAGCCCAAGAACATCTGTAGAGCCATGTTTGCAGACCCATGGATTAGAATGTAATCTTATCAAAGTTATAAGTGACGTAACACTGATTCCAAGGGAAGAGATTGAAGTTGCAATCAAAATCAATGTATTTACAAAATGCTTTATGCAAACTCGAATATAGCCACAGAATTAAATCCTAAATTCAGCACTTGGTACAAGTGACATAAAATCATTATATCTACTAATATAACACTCTATGCTCGTTACTTCTGAAAAGTGCTTTTGTCATGTTTTCTAATAATGTCCATAAGATTATCACTTGTCACAAGAGCGTTCTGAGCCTGCTTGCTTCTCTGCTGTTCTCTTCTCTTTTGATCATGTAGGTATGGAGAATTCAGTAACTGGGCTGGGAGAATGGTGCCCGTCGGTTGGACTCTCTTTACAACATCCCAGAAAAATTTCTTGCTGCTATTGTTAATAAAAGTAATTGCTGTTCCATTGTGACCCAGCCGACCTGCTCGTCCTACCTAAAAGAAAGCAAAGCTAGAACACTTAAAGACAGTTAACTGATCTTGTCTTATATAACTAAAGGAAGCCTATTGTTAGTTATAGCCTTTACGAAGAGAATTTGAAAGTTCAGGATAAAAGTACCTAAAAATAAAACCATCCCTTTCATCTCAAAAGTTGAACTTCAAGAAGTGCCAGAACACAACAGAATGCAGGGATATTTCCTGGCCCTTCAAATGTTCTTGAACTATGACTCCCATGTATCTTACTCAACAAAGGCAACAATAAGGAATATGAAAGATTTAGTGAAACCACATAAAGACTGATCATAGACCCACTAAATGAAAAGAGACTTATCCAGGTAACATTTATACAACTCCCACTGATTCAACCTTGTGTGTTAAATGGACAGCCACTCCATCTACTGACAAGCAGTAAGGTTCTTCATCCATGTTCATCAGTTTATTTTTATTTTGTACACAAAATAAACTTGCACAACATGAAGATATTAACTTTTGGAAGATTCCAATTCCAAACACAAACGTTGGCCAATATCCCCTTGGAAAAAAACAGGAGCAGAAGGGCAACTGCACAAGCAGTTTCCCTTCTAAATTGCCATCTGTCCTGCAGATGACAAATAGACACATTTTCAACTATTTTTTATGCTCTGTGCTATCTTTACCTATAAGAAGAGGGTTGGGCCGTGTGTGTCTGGCATGCGTGTCCGCACACGCCCATCCCATCCCATAATGCCGGCCACACTTACCTCCCAGACAGCATCGCTGCAAGGGTCCAGGAACCGAGAGTGGTGCCAATGCCCCACGAATGGGGGGCAAATAAAAAACTACGGTCCCCAGAGTCCTCTGCGCCGCGGCACACCTCAACCAATCAGGCATGAGGACTAGAGCACAGGGGAGGCAATACAGCCAGCACATGTGACAGAAAAAATGGCTGGTGCATGCGCCTTTCCCCTGCTACCCCGCCGAAGCCACGGCAAGGCCAGCGCTGGCCTTCGTCCTCTGGGCCGCAGGGAGAAGAGGGGCTCCCTCTCCTCCCCGCTACCCCATCAAAGCCGCGGCAAGGCCTGTACCAGGGGAGATGACAGTCAGGCCGCACATCGGCTAGGAATGCGTTCCTGGACGAAGTGCACCCTGAATGTCAGCTCCCCTTCCCGGGTTTTTTTTAACAGCGTGTGGAACTTTCCCCATTGCTGTTTCGAGAGCAGCTCTCGATAAGATTGGGAAAAGGGGAGGTGACAGTCAGGCCGTTCTTCGTCCAGGGATGCGTGTCCCCGGATGAACTACGGCCTGACTATCAGCTTTCCTTTTTCCCATCGCTGTTTCGAGAGCTTCTCTCAACACAGCAATGGGAGGAGCAGAGCTTTCCCCATCGAGAGCAGCTCTTGAAACAGCGATGGGGAAAGGGGGAGCTGACAGTCAGGCCATTCTTTGTCCGGGGACGTGCGTTCCCAAATGAAGTGCGGCCTGACTGTCAGCTCTCCTGTTCCCCATCGCTGTTTCGAGAGCTGCTCTCAAAACAGCGATGGGGAAACCTCCCTTCGTTGTTAAAAAATCCCGGCAAGGCAGGGAAATGGGGGTGGAACGCGTCCACCTCCCCCCCTTCTCTGCCTCCATCTCTCTGCAGGGCCCAAAACCACCCCACCAACAAAACGAAATAAATACCTGTCCGGCAAGGCCAGGCACAATAGCTAGTTTTTTACATAAGAAAACCATTTATTTATTTATGTTCTTGGACCACAAAGCAGAAAGCTCTTTTAGACACAATCAGTTTTGGTACAAGCAGGATAAAAGAGCTTTTGAATTACCATATTTGCCAGTGTATAAGAGGCATCAGAGTATAAGACACATCCCGTCTTTCTGGTGTATTTTAAGGGGGGGAAGTGTGCCTTATATGCCAGCAAATATGGTATTTAAAAAGTTCATGCTTCAAAGCTTCTGCATTGTCAAGCACTGTGAAAGACTTGGGGAGGGGAGGCAGCAGAATACACAAGCTCAGCACAGAAACATCTGATCTGAGGATTACATTAACATGAATAGTTCCAGAAGTTCTCTGTCTTTTGGACTACAGTTCTTACATTCACTTTACCTGAAGGGGGTGGCTTGACAGGAATGATATACCCAAAAAATAACAACCAAATTTTAATCACCTCTGGCTGTATGGTTTTAGTAGAACACTTTATTATTTAAAGCATATAAATGTATTTACCTGATGTACATATTCATCCATACTAGATGGCATATCAAAATTGACCACAAGCCGAACATTGACAAGGTCAAGTCCACGTCCAAGGACTCCAGTGCTGACTACAACATCGTACTTCTCTTGAAACAATCCCTAGCACAAAAAAAGAGAGATCAACACTATTTTAGCTTTCTTGTGCGGGGCTTGCTTCTTAAATACAGGCTCTGACTTGGTCAAAATGAAATAAATGTTTTGGATCAATGTAACCATTCTTCTTCTGGTGGAAAAATAGCAGTCATGCATTGTGTAACTTCATGAGACTTTCTATCAAAAGCAAGAAGAACAAGATGTCCATCCAAGGGATTTAAAAGTCACAGAAAAGTCAATGCAAAGCTAGCAAAAATAAATTTGAAGACATTTCAGGGGAAATAAAAAAGCAGAAGGACAAGCAGTAAAAGGACAAATCCAAAATATTTTATTGATTTGAAACCATTTCTTTGCAGATGTAAACTTTGAACTTAACCTTTTACAGTTGCTCCTGTGACTGTTCAGTTATGCTGAAAAACTCTTCTTCTTCAATAATAATAAATTGTATCCAAGGCCAATCTTACTAAAAAGGCCAATGTATATATTGGACACAATTAGGCAGAGTATTAAAAATAATACTTGCCAATATAGTATCCTACACTAATTGATGGTACAACCATTCTTGGAGAACTGTGAAAGCATATGGAGAGAGTAGAGAGGGAAAAGGTTTTTTCTCTTTGGAACCTGGGGTGGGGTGGGGGAACAATGAAATTGAATTATGAACCTTGAGACAAATAGAAGCAGTTCCTCACACATGCATAGGAATTTACTATCACAAGATACCATGATAGTCACCAACTTGAATGGTTTTAAGCATGAGTGAAAAGGTGCTATTGTGCTAATCTACTCCTCTTAGCTTCCAACAGGCATATAACTGACCCGAACAGGAACAAATCACTGGCAATTTTGTCTGACTCAGCTTGACTGCTTTATGTCACCACAAATTCCTAGGAATTCTATCCCTTCATGAGCTGCTGTTTGAGCATCCCACTTCCTCATCATCATGAAGCTGGCCCTACCAGAGCAAAGCATCCATCACAGACAGCATTTTTTATACTATCTACACTCAAGTATAAGCCGTTTTCAGCACAAAAAATGTGCTGAAAAAAGCACTCGGTTTATACTTGAGCCGTCCTTGATCACTTCCACAGCGGGCGAAACACCCTCTCCCCCGACCCGGCGCCCGCAGCACTTACCAGGCTGCTGCATTTCCCACCCTAGGCTTATACTCGAATCAATCAGTTTTCCTGGATTCTCAGGTAAAATTAGGCACCTCGGCTTATATTCAGGTCAGCTTATACTTGAGTATATACAATATATGAAAAGAGAATAAACTGGTTTCTCTTAATGTCACTGTATTTTTACTGCCAGATTTTTAAAAAATGCCAGTGAATCTTTGACTCTCACAGCAAAACAGATTGCCTGGCATACTGGGGTACAAGGGCACAAGACCCTCTGATCTGAGCAGTCCACAGAAGGCACTTGTTTGCTGATCCATCCCATGGCATCACTATGTCTTGTGCTGGACCTGCTGCTGCAATTTGTAGATGGGGCAGATGAAATCGTTCCCACAGGTCACAGCCCAGTTGCCAGAATGCACATGACAGCAACGAGTTTCTGGACTTGATATGACTAACGTTTGTGGGGATGATCAAAATCAAGAGGGGAAATCTTTGCAGCATGGTAAAAGGACTACAGCTCGCCCCCTTCCAAAACTGATTCCTTGGTTGTAAACTTAGAACTCACAAAAGGTTGCATCGTTTTTCAGTAGTACCTGGCAAGGAACCCAAGTAGTTAAAGAATGATAATCTTTCAGATGTGTCAAATTTCTACAAACCTGTAATATGGCCATCCTTTCTGCCTGAGGTTTATCAGAATGCATTGATATCGTTTGCAAGCCTGTGATTTTATGAACAGCATCACTCAGAAGATCTGCACCCAGTTTACATTCAACAAAAACCAGGATTGGAGGCTTGAAAAGTTTCCTATCCTAAAAAGAAAAGAATATAACTCAGTCCTGCAAAGAAGCACAGATACCAGTTACCAATGACAACTAAAAGTTCTAAATTGATCACATACATGCTGCTGAATCAACTGTAACCTTTTAAAGAGTAAAACTTGGAACTCCATTTTCAATTTCCTGTTAAAATCACATCTTTATACAACTGTGATTTTTGAATTGAAATTTTTAACTTAACTTGTTTGTCTTTTTTAACTGTGAAACCAACGTTTTATTTTTAATGCATGTCAAGAATTAGAGTAAGATTACAAGAGGGATAACATCATGAAAGTCTGATATTTGTCCAGGAAGTTTCTTGTCTGTCTTTATAAAATGGACAGCTTTTGAAGGGAGACTATATTTCCCCCTGTGATTACCGCAAACAGAATCTTATATGTTAAGTAACGGAAACACTTAAACATTATTCCTAAACTGAGAGAACAATGAATTATAGAATACAACATTATTGAGCAAGGACATAGGGTCCTATCCAGTTCAAACAAATTTTGTGGAAATATTTTTAATGTTTTCCCAATGCCAGATAGACCACAAACTTCAGGAAGCACTTCCTGTTACTATAGAAATATACACTTACGCCAAGAAACAGTTTAGATCAGTGTTTCCCAATGTGGGTCCCATGGCCCACAGGGGGATTTCAATTCCTAGAAGCCTAAGTCAGTACATTGGCTGATCAATGCTTTGGCTTCTGGGAACTGAAGTCCAAAAATCAAAGGTTGGGAAACACTGGTTTCGACCCTCAAATAAACATCCTGCACTAAACCCATGATCATCAGGTATTTTTTCTAAAAGGTGAGAAATGCTAAAGGTAAAGGTCACCCTAGCTCGAAAGCCAGTCATATCTGACTCTAGGGTTCACTGCTCATCTCTGTTTCATAGCTGAAGAGCCAGCGCTGTCTGCTTCTGCAGACGTTTCCATGGTTATGTGGCAGGCATGACTAGACACTGGAGCGCACGGAATGCTGTTTACCTTCCCACCCAAATGCTCCCTATTTATCTACTTGCAATTTCTTGCTTTTGAATTGATAGAGGTTGGCAGAAGCTGGGACAAAGACGGGAGCTCATTCCGTCCTGCAGTACTCGGGTATCGAACTGCTGACCTGCCACCTTCCAGTCAGCATTTTAGCCACTTGAGCCACTGCAATCCTAGGCCAGAACATAAGCTGAGTTAACATAGTTTCTAAAGCACTTTTCCCTATAGTGAGGCAAGGCTGCTAATTGAGAAAATCTTACCGAAGGCTTCCTTGAATACAAGACCACAGGTCTCTTGTGTCCAAGACTTTGAACTGGATACGTAAGGAATGGAGCTGTGATTAATTTATATACCTTTCGCTATCACAGGCATTTTAAATATTGGCTAAGTGGCTGGGCATACAATTTGCATGCAAGAGCTCCCAAGTTCAGCCTCTGCTTCTCCAAACAAGGCTGGAAAAACTCTTGCTGAAAACTCTAGAAAGTTGATGGCAATTAGTGTTGATGACAACTGGGGAGACGAATCAATGGTCTGACTCGGGATACACTAATTCACAAATCAAATAAGCGTGAAACAATCAGATTATTTCTTCCTTTCCTAGTTTCAGCAAAGGTCTGGCCCCAAGTGGATTACCTTGATGCCTTGACCTCTCTGTAACAGGAGAGCTTCCAAGACCTGAGCAGAATCAAGTCAACAACATCTTCATTCAACTTTCACTCTCAATCTCCAAAATACACACCAATTTGTAGAAGCAAAACAAAGGCTGAGTTCTCTGTGTACAGATACTAACGTTTAATATTTCAAAAAGCTTCTTCTTTTTGGAGGGCTCCTCTACCCACAAAATAATTTGACGGATGGTGGAGCACGGCTGGTTCTTCTCTCCGATGGTTATTTTCACAGGATTTTGCAGGAGCCGATTTGCCAGCTGTTCAATGCCAAAGGGCATTGTGGCCGAAACCATGATAGTTTGATGATCTTTAGGGATCGGTTCCAAAATCTCTAACACCTGCTGCTGGAAACCCATCTTCAGCATAGTATCAGCCTATTTTATGGAAAGAAAACATATGGGCTTGTTAGCAGTACATTTTCATTTTTAGAAACACTACTGAGGAAATAAGCATTACAGTAAAACCCCAACTTACATATGCCTCGAGTTACATAAAATTTTACTTACATAATGATTTTGTGCTAAAACCATGTCCCGATTTACACGATTTCCTATGAGTTTGCTTCGAGTTACATAAAGATTCAATTTCCTATGAGTTCTGCTTCGAGTTACATAAAAATTCATTTCCCTATGGGTTTCCTTTGATTTACGTAAAATTTCATTTTCCCTATGGGTTCGCTTCGAGTTACGTAAAAAGTAATTTTTCCTATGGTTTGCTTCAAGTTACATAAAAAAACCCATTTAAGCAAAAGCCTATGGAACAGACTTTTTTTCATAAGTAGGGGCTTTACTGTACAGTACTTCACATTCACTACTGACATATTCTATTTGGTCTCCGAAGTGTCAATAAAATGACAATCAATGTCAATAAAATGACAATTACGGCCTTGGGTTTGCAAGAGCTAAGCAGGCCTGTCAACAATAAGACAGTTTGGAGGTCATTCATTAATCAGGTCAACATAAGCCAGAGGCAATTTGATGACACATAACAACAACAACAACAACAACAAGGGGGAAAGGAGAACACAATGTGTTTGGAGCCCTGGAAGTTCAAGTCCCCACAGAGCCCCAAATCTCAGTGAAGAGCCTTGGGTTTGTCACTCTTTTTTTCAGCCTGACCTACTTCACTCGACTATTGTGAAGTGGAGAGGTGAGGAACCATGTAAGGTACCTTGAACTGACTGTAGGAAAGGCAGGATACAAATGTAACTAAAAACAAAGCCAGAGACTTCAATTTGCAGGATCTGAGAAGGTTGTTGAGTACACAGGGCATTTTGGAGAGCTTTCATTCGTAGGGTCTCCATAAGTCGGAGATGGATTGCTGGCATATAACAGCAATAAATAAATAAGGTCCAAATAAATGAGCTTGAGGACCTGGCAACATAATGGTAGGAGGGTTGTAATTTTGTCTTACAAGGTGCAACCTGATAATCAACACATCAAAAGAAAGTTCTTTTGGGAAAGGGGGAGGGGAGCAGGTGCTATTGCTTATTCCAAATCCTTTCATCATCTGCTCTAGGTTCCCTTTCTGGTCCTGCTCCCAACAACTTGCTAAACTAGCAACCTCTTTAACCTTAGGAAAAGTATAGGGATCTGAGGAGTTTCTTCTACCCACAAAACAACCTAGCAAGCACTTCCACTTTATCTCTCTCGTGGTTATCTTCACGGGATTTTACAATGCTTGACTTGAATTGTTTTGATGCCAAAAGGTATAGAAGCTCCTCAATCAAGAAGGAGGAACTGGCGTGTACCCAGACTCAACAGGCTGCCTTCCGCGCTGCAGAGGCACGGGGTGAATCCTATGCTGGGGGAGGGAGGAAGCACTCCCATTGGGCTGCTGGGCAGAGGGGCAGGGTGAACTTTGTGCTGGGGCAACGGTGTGCATGCCCACAGAGAGGATTCTGAGTTCCCCCTCTGGCACGCATGTCATGGGTTCGCCACCACTGCCTTATGATAAGGCTGATACCAAAGAGTGTGTGTGCAAGTATGCTTGAAATCTACAATATGCATTTTCTTAACATTACATGCATTTTGTTTGCCAAGGCCAACAACAGAAAGCCATAACAGAGAAAAAAGGCATTACACTAAAATCTGGTACAAATCTAATTAGTTGCCCTTCATCCTTCTGGTTCTACCCATAAGATATACTTACTTCATCCACTACAACTATTTTGATGTTATGGAGCTGAACGGAGCTTTGCTTTAGAATTTCTACAAGTCTTCCAGGTGTTGCTATTATAACCTAGCAGAAAGAAAGAAACACACACCATCATTGTAAACTAACCATTATATCATTTAATTCTAATCTTCAACAACTCCCACTCATCTCGAGACTAGGGGCAAGAATTTTTTTTGGTGAAGAAGAATGCTCACCATGGGAGATTGCATTTCAGCAGCTAAATTAGGCCCCCAGAAACATCTGCAGTAGAGTTTAAGCCTAGATCTGTCTTCTAACACCAACTAGAACTGATCCGGTGAATCAGTTTCTGAAGGTGAGTTAACTCTGACATAAATCCTACGACATTAATGGATCTAGTCTAGTTGAGATTATCAAATGGATTCAGGCCCATCTTTTCCTGACATTTTTATTCTCCTCCCTCCACACACACACACACACACACACCAAGAACTTCCTCCTGGAACTCTACAGCAGCCTCCATAGCTCCCTGTAGGGATATTTCCTCAAAATACCTGCTAGTCAACATGCTCCTGAGCTACTTCATTCCAACTACAGATACTTTAATAAAAACCTTAATTGCATTGTCTGATGGGAGAATTTGGAGGGCAATTTCATGTCCCTCTTTTCTTCCCTGTTTTCAGTTCTTCAGATCCACTAGCAACTGGCTTCTCTCTCACATTTCCCTTTCAATTCCAGAGAGCAAAAGCAAAGCAATCACATATAGTGCTTAGTGCACTCTCTGGGCAGTTCACAAGTTAATTAGCATTTTGCCCCCAACATGCTAGGTACTCATTTTACCGACCTTGGTAGGATGGAAGGTTGCATCAACCTTGAGTCCTGGTCAGGATCGAACTCACAACCTTTTGGTTGCAGGACAGCAGTTTAACCACTGCACCACCAGGGCTCTAATTAAACTACATAACTACAAGTGATAGGGGGAAAGCCAACTGCTTTCGTTTGTTGCCTGGAAGTTAAGACAACAAAATGGCACCATAAAGTAGGGTTGAAGAGCAGCCCCTGCAAAGAATGAAGAAAAGCCTGGAGCAGATTTATTTGGAAGAGCAAGGAAGATTTTGTTTCCAAGCCTTTTACTTCTTGGTTTGAAACTTCTTATTTTATTTTGGGGCCTGTCAGGAAGATTGGAGGGGGAGATATTTGGTTTTCAGAAAGAGATCTTCCAGGGAGATAGATCATAAAGAAGAATGCCACCTACACTTGTAAAGTTTCTCCTCAATACTTTCAGAGGGCAATCTATCATTTACTCTATGAAAATTAAAAGGACTCTGCAGGTGTTCAGAGGTGCTTTTACTATATTTTTGATCAATACAGTAAAACCCTGGCTTACATATGCCTCGAGTTACGTAAAACTCAACTTACATAATGATTTTGTGCTAAAACCATGTCCTGATTTACACAATTTCCTATGGGTTTGCTTCAAGTTACATAAAGATTCTTTTTCCTATGGGTTTGTTTCGAGTAATGTAAAAATTCATTTCCCTATGTCTAGATATGTCTAGATATGATTTGTAGCCCCTATTTAATTAATAACTTAAAGTTGTCATATTTCAAAACCACTACCATTCAAAAATTTATATTTATATGATTCCAGACATTATATCCAGGTCTTTTTTTCACAGTAAAAAAAAATACATATCACAGCAAGTATCACCTTAACATTTTGTTTCAGGCGATGAAGCTGAGGTGGTAATGGCAGTCCTCCAACTAGGAGAACCGTTCTCATGTTTGGTAGACCAACCATGAGCTCTTTAGCCTGTTTCTCTATCTGTACAGCTAGCTCTCTTGTTGGTGTCAGGATAATAGCAGATGGACCTTCTGCCTAAAAAAAGAAAAATAGTTACAAGTTGCCATTCAGTATACTTGCTAATAAATTCTCAGATAATAAAAGACAGCTGTTGGTTTTCATCACACCAGTTCAACACCTATTTTTGTCCAGTTGTTAATGATATGGATGCCATGAATAGCTACAGTGTAACTCCCACATTATTCTGGCTTTAAGCAATAAATAATAATAATAAAGCTATATGAGTAAGCAGGCGAACTGTTGAAAGAGAACTTCTAATGACTTGCTTCTACAGCTGACTGTGATGTGTTGCAACCACAATGACATCACTGTCACGGTAAGTGAATGTCATGGCATGAACTTGTGAATGAGTCAACACAGAAATGGATCTTTTTAGATCTGTAACATCAAGCAGTATACAGTATTTACCTAGTTCCCCCCTCCCCCCAAGAAAGTTGCCATGATAGTCTACTGTAACAAAACAAAGAGTCCTGTAGAACCTTTAAAACTATAGTGGTACAGTGGTACCTCATACGGTTTTTTCCATAGGGAAAATTATTATGTGGGACACCATCCCCCCACCAAAAAAAACCTAATTGTTATGCAATTTTGTTGTTATACGGGGCGATTGTTGTATGAGGTTCCACTGCATATGCACAAAAAAAAGTTATCAAAAATTCCCACAACATATAGCTTTCTACTTGCAGGCATGACTTTTACCTTTCCCAGAACTTTCATTATAACTGGAAGCAGGAAGGCCGCTGTTTTTCCTGAGCCTGTGTCAGCCGTGGCCACAACATCCCTGCCCTGCAACCCAACTGGAATCATCTGCATCTGGACTGGAGTTGGGACTTCGTAGCCTGCTCTTGTCAAATTGCAGCTTAGAACTTCAGGGAAACCACAGTGTTCAAACTCTACAATCGGTCTTGCAATGTCTTGACCTTGGACCACAATACCAAGCTGCTGCTTTAAATTTGCGATCTGTTCATCCTGAAGACTTAACACAAAGGAGTTCTCTTCATAGTCATAAGTGCCATCCAGGAAAGTAGGCAAAGACTCTGCTTTTTCACAACTAGGTGGTTCTTCTGAGCTTTCCTTCTCTTTGATTTGTAGGAGGTGCTTGGCTTTACACTCTAAGCTACAAACATCCTCATCAGTCTTGTCACAGATGTACTCCCCGTAACGGCCACAAATCACGCACACAGGTTCCCTAAGCTGTGGCCAGCGTTGCGTTTTACTAAAAGATTTTACAGGTTCCTCTACCGTGCCACTGGGATTCTCTAAAGTGGATTGAATCTGGTCTGCGGCTGAAACAGGAAAAACCTGTGGCTGAGTGCACCCTTCCACTGGTTTTAATGATTCAGTCTCCGGGTTTGGTATGTCTTTGATCTCTGACTTGATGGCACCAAACTCTAGAGCCTTTTCACAAGAGGACTCATCTGGTGAAGACTTGCATTTCTTAGCTACACCAATTTCATTGTCAGCAGCATTCCTCTTGACTTTCAGAGATCTTGGAACAAACATTCTTCACCAATCTGCTGTGAACACACAACAATTAGAACCATTTTTCTCTGATAAATGAATACAATCCAGCAAGTAAAAACAGTCATCTGAGCGCTTGCGTCACTGTTCTATCGCTAGATTTTTGACACAATAATAGTCATTCAAGCAATAAATGCAAATTTAAAAATATAAACTTCCGTGTTAATTAATTAATTAATTTGTTTAATTTGTATAGCTACCCCAATTGACATGCGACTCCGAGCGGCATACATCCCCAACAATGAACAACAAAAATAACCTCAAAAATTCCTAAAAACGCAGAAAAGAACATCTGGTTAAAAGCTAAAAACCTGAGTGATCCTGCTCTAGATGAGTCAGTGGAGGGGTCATCTGCCATCCACCTCCCCATACCTGCTCCGCCAGCCAGGTGTTTCCCTCCCCCCCCCAAAAAAAAACCCTATGAAAGACTGCAATGGACACTGATAAATAACTACTGTTGTTATGTACTATCAAGTTGCTCCTAAATTATAATGACCCTATGAATTAATAATTTTTGCTAGGTCCTATATTAACTATTCAGTTCAGCTATAGGCTATGGCTTTCTTTATTGAGTTGACATCCAAGGCTAGATCTTCTTGTTTTCTTCCTAGTTTCCACTTTTCCTGGTTTACTTTCTCCTCATGGCATATCTAAAGTTAAGTAGTCACAGTTTACTCATTCTTCTAGCCACAATTTACTCATTCTAGAAACAGAACATATTATTTTTTATGATTTATCGAATTCCCTCGGTGTGCAGTTTGACAGATTGACCATTCTAAAGGTTCAGCTTGCACATGCTGAGGTGTTCTGCCTCTCTGTAAAGACAGCTCAAAAGTAGCATTGAAATCTTACAATACACATAGCAACCTTTAGTACATGCATGCATTAAAGAGTGATAAAACAGCCATAGCACCTTAAAGCAGTGGTGGCAAACCTATGGTACACATGCCAGAGGCACCACTCGGAGCCCTCTTTATGGGCATGAGCGCTGTCGCCCCAGCACAGAGTTCGCCCTAACCCTCTACCCAGCAGCCCAATGGGAACACTTTGTCTCTTCACCCAGCACAGATTTCTCCCTGCCCCTCTGCCCAGCAACCCAATGGGAGCGCTTCCTCCCTTCAACCAGCACAGAGCCTGTTGAGTTTGGGCACTCGGTCGCTAAAAGGTTCGCCATCACTGCCTTAAAGACTAGGAGATTTATTTCAGTGTGAGCTTTCGTGAGCTTTGCGAAGTGGATTTCAATTTTAAAAAACTGACACTGAAATAAATTTGATCAACCAGAGAATTCAATAGCTCAGAACTGATAACTTACTGAAAATACAGTACTGACATTTCAAGTAACACTCAGATGAACAACAAATAACTTAAATTCTTCCCAATTATTGCATTACTGTTGCAATGGCCAGCTAGTTTTTCTTTAGGCTTCCACCTCAATCCTAGCAATTTCTTTCTGTCATTATGCTTTGACTTTCTGGGATCAGTTTTTCCATTCATAAGATACATTTTCCATCTGCCAACACACTGTGTTTCTGAAAGGCAGTCAGTGACAATAATAATTCTTTTTTTAAAAAAAGTTAAACAACAACAAATGAAAAACCTTGCAACATATATAAAACGAAGTGTGATTTTTAGAAAATTCATGTTCATTTAACAGATTTAAGCGGCAATCCCTACGTATATTCTGTGGGAACAAAGGCTTCTTCGGTATTTTCAGTTTTTGAGTTATTGAATTCTATGGTTGGTCAATAGGTTAATCCATATTAGGGCAACAACACAAGCATTTAAAAAACGTAGAAGACATAGAGGCTTTCTCATTTTTTACTAATCTGAAAATGCATCATCTAAGTCAGGGGTGCCCAAACTACGGCACCCCTATGGCCTGGGGGCCAGCATAATCATCTAAGTCACTCAAGCTACAGCACCCCTATGGCCTGGGGGCCGGCACTATGGCCTGGGGGCCGGATCCAGCCCCCAACACCAATTCATCTGGCCCACAAAGCCCTCGTTGCTCCCAGAAGTGGAAGTAAAAAGCGCCCGTACGGGCATGTTTTACTTCCACTTCCGGGAGCAATGGGACAGATGAATTGGCATGGGGGGGCCCGAATCCGGCCCCCAGGCCATAGTGCCGGGATCCCGGGCCCCTGATCCACGTAACCAGCCCACGGGCCAAAAAGTTTGGGTACCCCTGATCTAAGTCTTCCAATGGATTTAACATCTGCCTCCAATCGCCTTACCGTCTGCCCGTTCCTCCATCTAGTGGGGGTCTCTCTCGCTCCAGGCAGCGGAACGCCCCCCTTCGCTAGGGTAAGGTTGGGTTGGGTTCCCTCTTGCGTTTCCTTAATACCCGCGGCCGCTCTAGGACAATGACTGACTCACTGGTGACCTCGCCAAAGACGAAGAGTTCTGTACTTCCGGTTCCCCTTTGAAGGTTGAGTGGCACTGGCAAAAGCCACCCTACAGAATCACATACACAGTACATACTTTGAATCAAGAGATTGTGAGTCAGCAACAGTAACAGACTCATTTATTTAAGTATCCAGGAAAATAACAAACTCCAACAGGTTTCAAGAAGGAGCTGCAAGTCTCCCAGAGAGATTTCCAAAAAAAATTCCAAACAGTAGAAAGTTTTACAGAAACTGCATTGCATTAAAAAAAATAAGATGATTACTCAAAAAAGATTACTGAATTGTCCAGTTATTAACTAACTAGTCACTCAATTCAATGCAGTTTACTAGAAAGTATGCTTGACTGAATTCAAGGCAGACGTTTTTGCACTGGTTTCTCTTTAATCCCACCTCCTGTTCCTTCCTACACATAAAAGCCATCTAGCTGCACTCGGGAACCGGCAGTCGGTGTTGAACGTTAAGAGGATGTGTCCCCTCGAAAGGAATAGGCTGCGGTAGACGCTCTAGGCTTCTCGCCTCGGTGCTCTCAGTAGAGTTCCGTACTTTCTAGGCCGCCTCTTCTGCTTGTTGGTGGTAACCCCTTTTGGGTTGAGTTGGAGAAGCTGAACATTTCAGCTTCTCTTTGACGCGGTGCAGGATGGCTTCGATCCAGGAGGAGGAGGGTGGATTTTGTTCAGGGCACCAACCAGCCATGCCCTTTTCTAGGAGAGTCCATTCAGTCTGGTGTTTGATTCTCTTTGTCCTCGAAACTGTTTAATATGTATTCAGAGAGTACATGTTATTCAGGGAATACCTGAATAACATCCGATATGCTGATGACACAGTTGTTGGCCACAAATCTTGCAGATCTTTAGTTGATTCTGAATCGAGTTAGAGGAAGGGTGCCCAAACTACGGCCTGTGGGCCAGATACGCCCCCCTGACGCCATTCTATCAGGCCCGTTATGTCCTCATCACTCCTGGAAACGGAGGCACATCTGCAAACATGTCTGCATTCACTTCCTGGTTCAACGCTGACCATACCTGTCAACTGCGGCTCCGGACAATCTGGGACCTGCGCACAACGGTTCTGTGCAAGTCGCGTTCTAAGCATGCATAGAAGGGTTTTACGCTTGCATAGCCCCCTTCTACGCATGCATAGCCTTCTACACAAGCGGCGTAGCCTTCTACGCAAGCGTAAAAGGGTTCTATGCAAGCGTAAAAGCCTATGCATGCGTAGAACGCGACTTGCGCAGAAGGGATGTGCAGTACCTCTTCCCCCCTTTTACTGTATGGGACCAAAGACAAACAGAACAGCCGAAGGGTTGGCTTAACACAGGTTTATTGCATAGGGATCTGGTGGAGCATGAGGTAATGGCGGTGATACATCTCTTTATATACAGTAGGGTTATACATTTGAATCTTGTAGCACGGTAGCTCATTGGCCGCTACCTGCGTGGCCTCGCCCAGGCACGCCTCTCTTCCGTAGTTCTTCTTTCCTGCTGCTGAATGCGGGGAAGGTTTTCCCGCGGCTGTCCGTGATTGAGCAATGTGAACCATGTGAGATTGAACGCTCGCAGCTGCCCTCTATGGGCTGCTTGCTCGCGTTCCTTTACAGCTGCAATACATTGTAATTGGGGTGGTTACATTCTGACAGTACAAGACATGCATACACAACATCCCTCCCCCCTAGGATGGGACGAAGTCCCGCAACCAATGTGGCTTGCCGCACATTCGCTTGGGGCGTGCTTGCGCCTGCCCTAGTACCGGAGAGCCTGTGATCCCTGACTCCGTGGGTGCTTGTCCTGCAACGGGAAACGGGGATTCATTAGTGGCTCTGTGGGGCGTCTGTGCCTGCCTTGCGCTGGGGGAAGGGAATGGGATGAACAACTGGGATGTGAACCCCTGTCTGTTTCCCTCGGACCCCGGGGACCCTCCGATCGTGAACCGCGGGACCGATGAGGATGCCCTTGTGGTTCTGCCCCCTTCTGTCCCCCGCTCGGGGGACCTTGAGACTGTGGCGGACGGCCTCGCCGTCGCCTCCTGCCTTGGGGGTGTCGGTCTCCGGGACATTGGCGCTATGTTGCACTCTAATTCACAGGGGCTTCTGGGACTGGAAGTACCAGGGGCTGAACTGAAACCCCTCTTCTCGCTAGGACGGGTGGGGGACCACTCCGCTAACTCCCCCTGGCACTGTAAATTAAAATCTAAACTTTTTGGGGATTCTGTATTTTGGGAACGCTCTCGGGGGATGTGTGTGTGTTCGGGGCTCTTCCTTTCCGCCGCAAACTCCCGCAAAAGATTTCTGAGGATCGATTCCCTTTCCTCCCCCCTTGGTGGGGACCCATGTTCCCCTTTCCCTCCCCCTTGGGTTAAGCGGGTGAGGGAGTACCCTAACGCTGATTCGTTGCTACTCTCGTCTTCGTCCTGCTTTCCGGGGACCCTCCGCCTGAGTTGATCTGCGTGCCGCCTCCACAGGAGGCCTGTATCGGTCTCCACGCGGTATGAGACGGGGCCGGTTTGTTCTATTACAATGCCGGGCACCCAGGCTGGTCCCCCACTGGCGTAGTTCCTGCAATGCACGGGGGCGCCTACGCTAAAACTCTTTGAGGAATCCATCTCTACATTTCGCCCTTTGTCTTCTACTCTGGTGGGGTCTAGCCTGGAGATTACCGTAGCCAGCTTCCTGCGCATTAGCAACTCCGCGGGGGAGTATCCTGACGCTAGTGGGGTGACCCTGTACCTTAGCAGGAACTGGCATAGTTGTCGGTCTAGATCTCCGGAGCCCATGCGCCGCAGCGCGTCTTTAGTGGTGCGCACGAGGCGCTCTACTTGGCCGTTGGTGGCCGGGTGGAAAGGGGCGGAGGTGATGTGCCGAATGGCGTTGAGATCTATGAATTCCCTGAACTCGGCGGACGTGAAACAGCTAGCGTTATCACTGACGAGGGTGTCAGGTAAACCGAACGTGGAAAAGACCCTCCGTAACTGTTTAACTGTGGTGGCCGAGGAGGTGCTCGAGACTGGGATGACCTCCAACCACTTTGAGAACGCATCCACCACTAGGAGGAAAAGCGTTCCCCTGAACGGCCCTGCGAAGTCTACGTGTACCCGGGACCAGGGCCCCCTCGCTGCGTCCCACTCTCTATGTGGCAGACGAGCCTCTTCTGGCCTGGAGCTTTGGCACGCTTCGCAAGTGCCGACCATGTGCTCGATGTCGGCATCTAGCTGGGGCCACCAAAAGTAGCTACGGGCTAGTGCCTTAGAGCGGACGATTCCGGGGTGGCTGACGTGCAGCAGTTTAAGCACCCTCGGCCGGAGGGACGTGGGGATCACTACCCGCTGTCCCCACAAAAGGCAACCCCTCTCTAGGGACAATTCTAATTTCTTTTTGAAAAATGTGTCGAATTCCGCTGCTGGGGAAGACACGGGCCACCCTTTCTGTACCCAGGAGCAAACTGTAGCTAACGTTTTGTCCTTACTGGTCGCTTTGGCGATGTCGGCCGGCACTACTGGAGGGGCGTCTAGGACCTCTATCATTAAAACCTGGTGGTCCCTCTCTTCCTCGCCCACGTGGCAGCAATCCCGGGGAATGGGGGACCTCGACAGGGCATCCGCATGGCTGATCTCCTTTCCGGGCCGGTATACCAACGCGTGCTGATACGCGTTGAGAAAAATGGCCCACCTGAGCATTCTCGGGGACAGGATTTGGGGTGTGGGCTTATCTGCAGTGAAAATGCCTAGCAAGGGCTTGTGGTCCGTCACTATGGTGAAGGGGCGGCCATACACGAAATCATGAAATTTCTTGGTCCCCGCAATTATCGCTAGTGCTTCCCTGTCTGTCTGGGCGTAGTTTCTCTCCGCTTGGGACAAGGACCTAGAGTAAAACGCTATCGGGGCCTCCCTCCCGTTCTCCAGCACGTGGCATAACACCGCCCCCACCCCCACCGGGGATGCATCGCAAATCAGGACCACTGGGCGTTTGGGATTGAAGTGGGTCAGCACAGCATCTGATGCCAGGAGTCGCTTCAGGTCATTGAAAGCCTTCTCGTGGTCGTCGCCCCACTTCCATGCCTCGTCCTTTTTTAACAATTTGTGTAGCGGTTCCGCCACGGCTGCCTTCCGAGGAAGAAAGGAGTGGTAGAAATTGAGCAGCCCGAGGAACGACTGCAGCTCGGGCTTGGAGGTGGGGCGAGGGGCCTTTTTGATGGCGGCCACCTTGGATTGGGATGGCCTTATTCCCTCGGGAGTAATGCGGAACCCTAGGAACTCGACCTCGGTTGCGAAGAAGACGCATTTGTCCTTTCGCAACCGCAACCCCGCCTTTTCGAATTTTTCTAGGACCCTTCCCAACCTTTCTGCCAATTCTGCCCGGCTCCCCCCTGTAATCAATACGTCATCAAAGTAGGGTAACACCCCCTCTAGTCCCTTTAGGAGGCGTTCCACGAGTGATTGGAAAATCCCGGGCGCCGAATTCACGCCGAATTGGAGGCGCGATACTTGGAACGCCCCTTTGTGTGTGACTATGGTCTGCGCAGCAGCTGCGGCGGGGGTGACCGGGAGCTGCTGGTAGGCTTGGGCCAGGTCGAGTTTAGCAAAACACCTCCCCCCGTGCAACCTGGCCAACAAGTGCCTGACTACCGGCACCGGATACGCATTAGGGCGGATCGCCTTATTGATGGTGCACTTGTAATCAGCGCATATGCGGACCTCCCCGTTGGCCTTGAGTGCCGTTACAATTGGAGTTTCCCACTCTGCAGAATCAACAGGAACAAGAATCCCCTGGCCCACCAATTTGTCCAACTCCGCCTCTATTTTGTCTTTTAGGGCGAAAGGCACCCTGCGCGGTTTAAGTCTGATTGGACGCACTCCAGGGTCCAGGTCGAAAGTCACTGGGGGGCCCTTGAACTTTCCGAGTCCTTTTTTAAAAACTTCGGGGTGCGCCTCGCACACGCTCTGTATTGGGTCAGTCCCGGCGGCGTGTATTCCCACGGCGTGCACCCCCCCGATGAACAACCCCAGGGGCTGAAACCATTGAGTCCCGAGGAGGCTGCATTTACCTCCTTTGAGGACGACTAGGGGAAGCGTTGCAGTGCGCTTTTTGAACTGGACCTGGAACTTCCCGACCCCCAGTACCGGGATGCGGTTCCCTTGCACGTCCTTTAGTGTGGCCCTCAGCGCCTTGAGCTTGGGCCGCACGTGGGGGGGTATCTTTAGGAACTCTCCCTGGGAGATAATAGAGTAAGAAGAACCCGAGTCCACCTCCATCCTAACAGGGGCCCCTTGTATTACTACCTCGACGAAGTATCGGGGATGCTCCGTGGAAACGCTGAAAACCGGAGCGTCGTCCTCGCTGTCGTCGGAGATGCGTCCGACGCCGTCCCGCTTCCTCGTGGTCCGGGTGCCGTGGTCCTTGGGCCTCGTGGTGCGATCCTGCCTCGCCGAGCGGTCTGGGGAGCTCCTCTTGGCCTCGCGCCGCTTCCGGCAGACCTTGGCGATGTGCCCGCGCCGGCCGCAGTTGTGGCACTCGGCCTTGCGGAACGGGCATTTGGCGCGGGCGTGGGCGGCGCCGCAGCCGTCGCAGCGCCGGCCCTCCTTTTGGACCTTCCGGACATCGCCGTCGTCGCCGCTCTCCGTGGTTGAGTCCGAGACTCGCCGGGCCGCGCGCACCGAGCTCTCTGCCTTGGCGGTTTTCGGCCGCCAGTCCTGGAGCTCTTGCACGCCGGCCGTCGTGGCTTCCGCGGCCTGCGCTGTGTCGAGGACCGTTTGCCACGTGGGGGGCGGCTCCTGTTTCATCAGCGCGCGCTGAGTTTCGGTGTCCCTCAGGCCGCAGAGCAGGCAGTCGCGGAGGGTGACTTCTGGGGTCTCCCATTTGCAGGGGCCGGCGGCCAGCCGCAGGGCCGCGGCGAACTCGGCGACCGATTCCCCGGGCGCTTGGACTCGCCTCCAGAATGCGCTCCGAGCGGGGAACATCGCTATCGCAGGCCGGAGGTGGGCGCGCAACACAGCCAGAAGCTCTTTGGCTTTGAAGTCGCTCACCCTCCTCGGCGCGATCAGGTCGACCAGGGTCCTCTTTGTCTCGTGTCCGAGCATGCGGACGAAGATGGCCCTCTTCTTGTCCTCATCTGAGACTTCGAGCTCCACCAGCGCCCCGTTGAAGTCTATCTCAAACAGCTCCAAGTCTCCCGGCTTCCTGATCTCGTAGCCGGCGCATGTCTTGGTCCCGTGGGCAGCCATTTATCCCACATTCGTCGCCAGTTTACTGTATGGGACCAAAGACAAACAGAACAGCCGAAGGGTTGGCTTAACACAGGTTTATTGCATAGGGATCTGGTGGAGCATGAGGTAATGGCGGTGATACATCTCTTTATATACAGTAGGGTTATACATTTGAATCTTGTAGCACGGTAGCTCATTGGCCGCTACCTGCGTGGCCTCGCCCAGGCACGCCTCTCTTCCGTAGTTCTTCTTTCCTGCTGCTGAATGCGGGGAAGGTTTTCCCGCGGCTGTCCGTGATTGAGCAATGTGAACCATGTGAGATTGAACGCTCGCAGCTGCCCTCTATGGGCTGCTTGCTTGCGTTCCTTTACAGCTGCAATACATTGTAATTGGGGTGGTTACATTCTGACAGTACAAGACATGCATACACAACACCCCTGCTGCCAATTCCGGGGTTTTGGCAGCTGCGGGCGGGAAATGGCGAAAATCGGGAAATCCCGGCCAATCCGGGAAGGTTGACAGGTATGGCGCTGACATGTCCGAGCATGTGCAAACACGTCCACGCCGAACCAGGAAGTGAATGAGAACGCTTTTGTGCATGCACGAACATGTCAGCACCGAACCAGGAAGTGAATGGGGACACGCATGCGAGAAAACATGCACTCCCAGGGGCGTGGTCAGACCCGCTCAGCTGTTCTGGGGATGTGACCATGCCCCCAGCGCAAAAGGTTTGGGCACCCCTGAGTTAGAGCGTCAAGTGCAAAATATGGTTTGGGTCTCAACACCAGGAAGACATGAAAAGAGACTCTTGGGGATCCCCTGAGTGGAGTTTCTCCAGCAAAAATCCTTTCAACCCAGAATAATTTCTGACACAAAATTATTATACCAGGAAGATTAAATCTCTGGTTATAAACTAACCACCAATTCGCAGCAAGCTAATGCAGGAATACAATAAACCAAAAAAGTGGAATAAAATTGTCTAGGGAGTACAGTATGTTAAATGAAAATTGGGAACCTGAGGTAGAGATTTAAATATGAATAGAAGAAGCAAGATCTACCTTCATAAACATGCAATGTTTGTTATGCAGTAGAGATCTAACTCTCTACAAAGATCTGAATAGTGAGATGTTACGTCTTCCCAGTGTTGCTATATGGGGTCGAAGCTTGGACATTGACTAAAGCATCTGAAAAGAGAATCGAAGTTTTTGAAATGTGGATCTACAGACGGCTGCTAAGTATATCATGGGTTGAGCATGTGACTAATATAGAAGTGTTGCGCCAGATGGATAAAGAACAAGAACTGTTCAAGACCATTAAACAAAGAAAGCTTCAATACCTTGGCCATATCATGAAGAACAAAATGAAATATAGAATACTTCAACTCGCTCTGCAAGGAAAGATCCCTGGGAAGAGAGGCGCTGGATGTAGACGGACTTCATGGATGTTATGTATGTATATGTTGCTTTAAGAAATGTGTGAATGTAACCTGACCACAATTACAATGTAGCCCAGCTGTTAAGGAACGCGAGTAAGCTGCCCATAGAGGGCAGCTGCGAGCGTTCAACTCACATGGCTCTCATTCCTCAAATCACCGGCAGCCGCGGGAACTCTCCCGCACTATCAACAACTACAAAAGAGGGGGCGCGACTTGGAACGATGTCACGCAGGTAGCAGCCAATGAGCTACCGTGCAACCAGATTCAAATGTATTGTGCTACTGTATATAATGTGATGTACCTCCGCCATTACCACATGTTCATCCTGATCATCAACCAATAAACCTGTGTTAGTCCTTACTGCGACTCCTTCTTTGTCTTCCGTGCAAGACACGAAATTGGCGACGAAGGTGGGATCGATGGCGAATCCCAAGGTCAAGCCGTACCAGTTCGATGTCAGCGAGCCCGAGCAGTGGGAGCTGTACGAGTGCCAGTTTCGGCACGCGATGGAAGCCGCGGGCGTCGACGACGACGCGAAAATGCGCTCCCACTTCCTGGCCCAGGTGGGGCCGGCCACGCTGCGTATCCTGATGAACCTGGTGGCCCCCCGGAAGGTAGACGTGGTGCCCATCGACCGCATCCTGGAGTTGTTGGGCGAACACTTCCAGCCTCCCGTTTCCATTTTCCCAGCCCGGGTCGCGTTCCACAGGCGAGACCAGCGACCGGGCGAATCCGTGTCCGCCTACGCGGTGGCCCTCAGGCTTGCAGCGGTGCACTGCCAGTGGGATGACCTGGACCAAGCCCTCCGAGACCGCATGTTGTGTGGTCTGAGGGACGAGGAGCTCCAGAGGAAGCTGATGACCCGCGACCACCGCCTCATGTTCAACAAGGTACTGCGGGAGGCCCAAGCGGCCGAGGCGGCCAGGAGCGGGGTCAGGGTGTTCAAGGCCCGAGGGGCCACGTCCGAAAGGGCCAAGTCACCAGTACAGGCGGCCCGGCGGACATCAGCGAAGATGGCCTGGTGGGCCCCCAAGCCGCCCGCCGGCACACCAGCGACGACCGAGGAGTCGTCCACGACGGTGGACTCCTGCTCCAGCGAGGACGATGACGCCCAGAGGATCAAGAAATGAGGAGAGAAGCGGCAGACCCGCGAACGGCAAGACCGCCGCTGCGACGGTTGTGGGGCGGCCCACGACCGCACGAGGTGTCCGTTCCGAAAGGCCGAGTGCCACAACTGCGGCCGAAAGGGACACATCGCCAGAGTATGCAGGCATGGGCGAGCCGAGAACAAGGGCGCTTCGAGCCACCCCCAGACACACCAACAGAAGGCGGCCGGCACCAGGAAGGTCTCAACCAACCATGACGAGGAAGGCGTGAACCGCGTGGGCCTGGAGCACCGGCGTTTTTTCGTAGAGGTACTGTTACAGGGGCTCCCAGTGAGGATGGAGATAGACTCGGGGTCGTCTTATTCCATCCTGTCCCAAAAAGAGTTTATGCGCATTCCCCCAGATAAGCGGCCCAAACTGCGGGCCATGAAGTCACACTTACGGGACGTGCAGGGAAATGGGATCCCAGTGTTGGGGTGGGGAAGTTCAAGGTGAAATTCAAGAACTACTCCGAGAAACTGCCCCTAGTAGTCCTCAAGGGGGGGGGAGGTGCTGCCTTTTGGGAACGCAGTGGTTTGCTCCCCTGGGAATCAAACTGTCCGGCATTAACGCCATCGAGACTGACCCAATGCGGGACGTGTGCAATGCATACCCGGACGTTTTCAAGAAGGGGCTCGGGAAGTACAAGGGCCCCCCAGTTTCCTTTGAGCTGGACCCAGAAATCCGGCCCATCCGCCTCAAGCCAAGGAGAGTGCCCTTCGCCCTCAAGGACAAGATCGAGGCGGAACTGGACAAATTGGTGGGGCAGGGGATTTTGGTTCCAGTTGATTCGGCGGAGTGGGAAACGCCGATTGTTACAGCCCTTAAGTCCAACGGGGAGGTCAGGATTTGTGCGGACTATAAATGTACGATCAATAAGGCCATTCGGCCAAATGCATATCCGGTGCCCGTGGTCAGCCACTTACTGGCCACATTACATGCGGAGAGGTGTTTTGCCAAGCTAGATCTGGCGCAGGCATATCAGCAGCTCTCAGTAACCCCGGCTGCTGCCGCTGCGCAAACGATTGTGACACACAAGGGGGCATTTAAGGTAACGCGCCTTCAGTTTGGCGTGAATTCGGCCCCCGGAATCTTCCAGTCCCTCGTGGAACGCCTTTTAAAGGGACTCCCGGGTGTTCTCCCATACTTCGACGATGTGTTGATAACGGCGGGGAGCAAATTAGAATTAGCAAAGAGGTTAGATGGGGTCCTCTCAGTGTTCGAGAGAGCGGGGCTTCGACTGAGACGGGACAAATGTGTATTCTTTGCGAGGGAGGTCGAGTTTCTCGGTTTTAGGGTAACCCCGGAGGGAATGAAACCCTCTGAGTCCAAGGTGGTGGCCGTGAAAGACGCCCCTCGTCCCACCGCGAAACCGGAGCTGCAGTCATTTCTAGGGCTCCTAAATTTCTATCACTCCTTCCTGCCTAGGAAGGCATCGGTCGCGGAGCCACTGCACGCGCTACTAAAAAAGGACGCGGTTTGGCGGTGGGGGGACAGGCAGGAGAGAGCATTCAAGGAGCTTAAGACACTCCTATCCTCGGATGCTGTCCTGACCCACTTTTACCCGAAAAAACCAGTGGTTTTAGTCTGTGATGCATCCCCAGTGGGGGGTGGGGGTGGTCCTGTGCCACGTGTTGGAGAGCGGGCGGGAAGCCCCAGTGGCCTACTACTCAAGGTCCCTCTCAAAGGCCGAGTGCAATTACGCGCAGACAGATAGGGAGGCCCTGGCCATAATCGCGGGAACGAAGAAGTTCCACGATTTTTTGTATGGCCGCGAGTTTACGGTAGTGACGGATCACAAACCACTTCTCGGGATCTTCACTACCGGCAAACCCACCCCACAAATTCTATCCCCCAGAATGCTGCGTTGGGCCATATTCCTCAACGCCTACCAGTACGAGCTGGTCTATCGCCCAGGGAAGGAGATCTCCCATGCGGACGCATTGTCCCGGTCTCCCCTCCCTAGCCTAGGGGATCCTGCATGCGAGGTAGAGCAGGAACACCAAGTCCTGCTGATTGAGTCCCTCGACTCACCCCCCATCGTCCTGGCCGACCTCGCCAAGGCCACGGTGGCTGACAAAACACTGGCCCAAGTTAGTTCCTGGGTTAGGAAAGGGTGGCCCACGTCTACCCCCGAAGAGCATTTCAAGCCGTTTGTCAGGCGCAGAGTAGAGCTTTCCCTGGAAAGGGGCTGCCTACTCTGGGGCCAGCGGGTAGTTATCCCAGAGAAGTTAAGGGCTAAGGTGCTGAAGCTACTGCATACCAGTCACCCGGGAATAGTGCGCTCCAAGGCGCGGGCCAGGAGTTTCTTTTGGTGGCCCAAGATAGACGCGGATATAGAACGCCTAGTGGGCACGTGTGAGAGCTGCCAGAGCTCTCGGCCCGAGGAGTCCAGCCTACCCCATAGGGAATGGGACACGGCCCGCGGGCCGTGGTCCCAGATTCACTTCGACTTCACTGGCTCCTTCCGCGGGTCCATGTTTCTGCTGGTAGTCGACTCCTATTCCAAGTGGTTGGAAGTAATCCCCATGAACAGCACCTCCTCCGCGGCAACCATTAAACAGTTGCGCAAGCTTTTTGCCTGCTTCGGCCTGCCAGACGTCCTTGTTAGCGATAACGCTAGTACCTTCACGTCTGCGGAGTTCAAGACGTTTATTGAGAGAAACGCCATCAGGCACATTACCGCTGCCCCGTTTCACCCCGCCACAAACGGTCAGGTAGAGCGCCAAGTGCGCACCCCGAAAGACGCACTGCGGCGCATGGGTCCCGGTGAGTTGAACCTTCATCTGTGTCAGTTCCTCATCTGCTACAGAACAACCCCCCTAGCTTCAGGATTTTCCCCAGCCGAACTCCTCATGAGGAGGCGTCCGGTAACACTTTTTGACCGGATGGATCCGTCCAGGGTGGAGGATGAAGGGAGAAATATAAATATAGGGGGAGAGAGCTCCAAAAGTTTTTCAGTAGGGGACCCAGTTCACTGCAGGAACTACGCGGCCTCGGGGCCAGCGTGGGTACCAGGGACGATCATCGAACAGACGGGGCCACTATCCTACAGGGTCGAGACTAGTTCAGGTCTACTCTGGAGAAGGCACGCCGACCAACTTAGAAGGCGAGTCACCAGTGAAGGGGAATCAGCGTTAGGGTCCTCCCCCACCCGCGTTACCCAAGGGGGAGACACGGCGGCATCCGCCGATACAAATGCATACCCTCGATTTTCAGCAGCAGAAGAGGGTACTTCAGAAGAGAGGGATGAGTTCGATTATGATTTGCAGTACCAGGGGGGTGTCGCGGAGTGGTCCCCCACCCGTCCTAGCGAGAAGAGGGGTTTCAGTTCAGCCCCTGGTACCTCCAGTCCCCCCAGTCCTTTTGTTTTAGAGTACACCATAGCTCCAGCCCCCCGGAGACAGACACCCCTGAGACAGGCAGCCGGGGGAAGTTCGCCCACCTCAACACATAGAGCCCCCGGACAGGCAGCAGAGGGTAGCGAGACCACGAGGGCTTTCTCATCGGTCCCAAGGTTCGTACTGGGGGGGACCCCAGGCTCCTCAAGTGGTAGGAAAGGATTCACCTCCCAACTGTTCATTCCATTCCCGTCCCCCAATGCAAGGTTGCCGCAGAGTCCCCACCGAGCCACTAATGAGTCCCCCCTTTCCGTTGCAGGATGAGACTCCGCGGAACCAGGAGCCACTGGCTCCCCTGTGTTAAGTCAAGCAGCCGCACGCCCCAGGCGCACGTGCGGCAAGCCACAATGGTTGAGGGACTTCGTCCCATCCTAGGGGGGAGGGATGTTATGTATGTATATGTTGCTTTAAGAAATGTGTGAATGTAACCTGACCACAATTACAATGTAGCCCAGCTGTTAAGGAACGCGAGTAAGCTGCCCATAGAGGGCAGTTGCGAGCGTTCAACTCACATGGCTCTCATTCCTCAAATCACCGGCAGCCGCGGGAACTCTCCCGCACTATCAACAACTACAAAAGAGGGGGCATGACTTGGAACGACGTCACGCAGGTAGCAGCCAATGAGCTACCGTGCAACCAGATTCAAATGTATTGTGCTACTGTATATAATGTGATGTACCTCCGCCATTACCACATGTTCATCCTGATCATCAACCAATAAACCTGTGTTAGTCCTTACTGCGACTCCTTCTTTGTCTTCCGTGCAAGACACGAAAATGGCTGAAGAACCTGAGAGGCTGGTGTGGCATGTCCTCGGAAGAACTGTTCCGAGGAGTTAAGAACAGGAAGATTATCACCATGTTGAGAGCCAATATCTGGAACAGATATAGCACCTGATGAAGAAGAAGTGCTTTTCCTCCCTGTTATATGTAGGTAGCCACAGTTTCGGCTACATAAGGACCACCCAGTTCATTGTATGATGATGAACCTCTCTCTATCTCATGGTCCAGCCACTCTGGGCTGCTTTTTTCAGTTCTTTAGGGAGTATGTTAAATGAAAATTGGGAACCCAAGGTAGAGATTAAAATGGTGGTTTAATTCTGAATTGGTCTTTCTAGCTTTTCCTTTACAGGATGAATTGTATGCATTAACTTTTGTGCCTTGCACTCCTGTATCTATACAAGTAACAACATATATTTGGCCCAGTCATCTGAGTTAAGGAATGTTTGTGTATATTCATGCCCATGGCAGTCCAAAATGCCCAACTGCTGCCTGAGGCAGAAGGATATGAGTTATTGATGTCTATTGTTGTGTTTTTACACAAGGTGAGTAAACTATCATTAAAGGAGCTTCCAAATATACCTTTTAAAACTGCATATCGTTTTCATAATTATTAGGTCGCCCTTGCTCAAAAGCCAGTCATATCTGACTCTAGGGTTCAATGTTCATCTCCTTTTATAGCCAAAGAGCCAGTACTGTCTGCTTCTGCAGATATTTCCGTGGTCATGTGGCAGGCATAACAAGACCAGAGTGCACAGGATGTTTACCTTCCCACCAAAGTGATGCCTATTTATCTACTTGTAATTTCTTGATTTTGAACTGCTAGGTTGACAAGAGCTGGGACAGACAGGAACTCTCTCTGACATGTGGAACTCTGGTCTCAAATTTCCAACCTGCAGATCTTCCAGTTGCCAAGTTTGGTGTCTTAACCACTAAGCCACCACAGTCCCAATTTATTAGGACAATAACTTTAAAAATTGCAAGAGCAATTACACTCATATTCCCCTGCAGTGCCTTAAGCCACTTAAGTGGCTCAAGTGGCTAAGACGCTGACTGGGAGGCGGAAGGACAGCAGTTCGATTCCTGAGTACTGCAGGACGGAATGAGCTCCTGCTTTTGTCCCAGCTCCTGCCAACCTAGCAGTTCGAAAGCAAGAAATTGCAAGTAGAAAATAGGGACCACTTCGGTGGGAAGGTAACAGTGTTCCATGCACTCCAGCATCTAGTCATGCCTGCCACATGACCATGGAAATGTCTGCAGAAGCAGACAGCACTGGCTCTTTGGCTTTGAAACAGAGATGAGCACTGAACCCTAGAGTCGGATATAACTGGCTTTCGAGCAAGGGAAACCTTTACCTACCACCCCATAGCACTTCTCTCAGGTCTGTCCACAAGATAATTAGCATCCCCCCCCCCCAAAAAAAAAAAAAAAAAGCAAAACACATCCTGGTACTTATTTTAGAAACCTCAGAAGAATGGAAGGCTGAGTCAACCTTCGGAATCAATCTCAGATCATGAACAGAGTTTCGGTTTAACCACTATGCCAAATGACTCATTTGGGTAAGCTGCAGTACTATAGGGACTAATAACATTCACAAAGTTTAGGTCCTCAGCATGTCTGTCTGTTTGCTTACTGTGTTGGCATAGCTACATATGCCTCTTCGAGCTCACTGAAAGAAAGGTGGGATATTAATCTATTCTAAGAAATAATATAATGGCTTTTAACCATTATATAGTTGAGAGTGATGATAGATTTCCATGTAACTTCCCATAAGGATGATTATTACTGTTCCTTTTTTCTTTTAGATAACTTTAATTTTTATTATTTTTCACTAATGCTGCTGTTGGGGTACACAAAGTGGTGAGCATCAGCAGTTTGCCGGAACTGGTAGAAGAAATTCTGGCTGGCCCTGCCCATCCAAGTTTTGAAATAAAGTACTGTAGCATACCTGTCAAGTACCCTGTAATGGTCGGGATTTCCCCGTAATTTTGCGCCGCTTTTGTTCATTTCCTGTCCGGAGCCATCGCTACCCCGTAATTTGGCAGTGGGGGAAAAGTAGTTACTGCGCATCCCTTCTGTGCACTTCCTTTCTATGCATGCGTAGAACCCTTCGGTGTCTAGTCATGCCTGCCACATGACCACGGAAACATCTGGAGAAACACAGCGCTGGCTGTTTGGCTTTGAAACAGAGATGAGCACTGAACCCTAGAGTCAGATACGACTGGCTTTCAAGCAAGGGAAACCTTTACCTAAACAGAAGCCACTTTGAGATAGCGGATAGAGTGGTGAACTAGGATTCATAAGTCTAGGGTTCGAATTTCTCCTCAGGCAAAATCACTCTTTAAATACTTCACTTGCATTGAAAGCCCTGCTAAGGTCACTGTAAGTCCGTTCCGATTTGATGGCACCTTACAAAATCATGTCATTTGAAGCAATACTTGCATCTACATGCAAGTACAGTAAAACCCTGGGTTACGGAATTAATCCATTCCGCAGGGTTTTCCTCATAGCGAAAATTCCTTATCCTGAAGCGCCCAAAGGAATGCATTGGAAAAAATTATGTAAAGCGAAGCACAGTTTCCCATAGGAATGCATTGAAAACTCAAAAAAAATCTGAAAAATTTCTGTAAGCCGAGGCATTATTTTCAATGGATTTCTTTCCACAAGTCGAGTTTTTCCACTGTATTAGGAGATTTGGAGATTCTAAGATGCTAAGATTCTAT